>PVIU01029277.1:0-17771 GCA_004026605.1 Ondatra zibethicus
TGCTGGATCCTGAGGTAGGTTGATTCCCAATTTCCTGAGAAACCGCCACACTGATTTCCAAAGTGGTTGCACAAGTTTGCATTCCCACCAGCAATGGATGAGAGTTCCCCTTACTCCACATCCTCTCTAGCATAGGGAATCGTTGGTGTTTTTGATTTTGGCCATTCTGACAGGTGTAAGATGGTATCTCAAAGTTGTTAAAAGGGAGGCTGTCACTTCCTTTGTCACTTGCATGAGAGACAGCTGTTGCATGTTACTTTTGGTGACTCTTGAGAACTGGAATAGAGGAGTTACCTACTAGCTCATCTTTGCTATTATTTGAGAAGCATGTGTCTTCTTTCTTTGTATCTAAATTGTTTCTTATCTGACACTTATATCTCACTTACTTCTTATATTTGCTTTGAGTTTACTATTTATAAATGCATATTTTACCAATGTGGACACTATGCACATTTATTTTGTGGATTATTGATAGCTGTTTTCAAACACAGCCATTTAGTTAACTGGGACACTAATTGCTTAAGGGATTGATGTTTATTAATATGTAGTGTGCAGGAATTAGTGTTTGAGCTTCACAAAATCCATGCTCAAATTCCTGCTGTGCATTAACTAAAATTTTCAATACAACTAATTGTGTTTGGAAATAATGAATATTACATATAGTTTTTATTTTAAAAATGTACAGTAAATACATAAAGATGACACAGTAGTACAATTTCTGGGAGGGAAACAGAATGTATTTAAATCTGAGTTGATCATTCAGAATGAATTAGTATGTTTGACGTTTATGAGTTAGATAATATGGAATGATTAGAAAGAGATAGGAGTTATTATTCTTTGCAGAAAACATAAACACAAATTGATATTATTCACTTCCAACTTACTTGTTACACATTTTTATTACAAAACCTTCATAAACTTTTTGCTTATATTTTACATTTTATAGTTTTTTATTTTGCAAAGATGTAGTACTGGCATGCACAAATTTCAGTAGGATATTATTGTTGTGTTAGTGTAACTGGATAGGTAGTCAAAGCTGATTTCTAGAATAAAAAGTATGTTGGTCAGATATACCTAGTATGAATATAAGACACACCTGTTTAAATATAAAATAGGTGAACAATACAGAGCTGTAGTAAATGGACTTAATCTCTGCACTAAGGAACTGAATAGGATTTATCTCTGGGGTCAGTCTAGTCTATAGAAAAGTATCATTCAGAACCTTGGAATCCATTCCCTGTTTATGGCCACATAAGTGTTAATCCTGTCCATACACAAATTCACCTCTGGTATTTAAATTTATTTAAAAATAAATATTCAATAAAAAAGTTTTACACCTGCATTAAATAAACCAGAAAGAAAAAAAGAAAACACAATGATCGTTATGAGGATATATGTTAATTATAATGCCCTTTGATTCTAAGAATTGAGAACACAAGAGCCAAATGTTGCCCAGACTATTGTGCACTCATCAGGCATTATTTGAATGTTTTAGCCAATTCTGTTAAGTTCATAAGAAAATACCATAAACTCATTGACTTTCACATCACATGAATTTTCATATTGCTTGATGATTTAAAAGGAATACAAGAGTAGGTTTCCTATTTGGTCAAAGACTTTGCCATTGTCTTTATCTTTAGAGTAAGCACTCAAAAGTCAGTTATGGACAGCACACTGTTTTGAAGATGCTGACGGCTCATCTTATTTACTGGAGATTCTCTCTGATGAAATTTTAAAGATTTTGCAAACTTCCAGGTTCTTATTTCATTCTAATATCACAGCATAGGCCATTTGTTTCAGTATTTGAGGGTGGTTTTGAATACTGTCCAGCTCAGGATATTCCTTCTATTGGCTACTAAGCATCGTCTGTAGATCTCTGTCCATACTAATCACTATACCCATTTACAGACCACCAACTGAAAACATCCAGTTTGCACTGGCCTTAGCTTTTTCCGTCGATGAAGTCAACAGGAACCCTGATCTTTTACCAAATACATCATTAGTATTTCAATTCCCAGAAGGTGGTTGTAAGACTGTGTCACAATTATACAGTCGCTTGCATTTTTCTGAAGAAAATATTAATGATATTCGTCCTAATTATATTTGTAAGGAAGATACTACATGTATAGTGTTGCTTACAGGACCAAACTGGGAAACATCTGCAGTGTCTGGGACAGTCATAAATTTCTACATATCTCAACAGGTAAGATTTTGTGTTGTGAGTTTGCAAGAAATACTGTCTCTGTTGTTACAATTCCTAGAAGCAAAGAAGATTGTGAGGAGGATACTAGCTTCATGCTTTTGTTAAACAGTGTAGTTCAAGGTTACTATTCAGAGACTTGTTGGGGATTCATTTCCTTTTTTCAAATTGAGATGAGGGAAGAAGTAACAGGTAAGGTGTTTTTAAGGAACTCTTTGCTGAAAGTGTGTTTGCCAGTTCTTGTGAGTGCATGCTACCTCACACTGCTCCTTGTGTCCTAGTTACTTCAGATTACCTATGGACCTTTCCATCCTCTCCTGAGCAATCGTGAACAGTTTCCCTTCCTGTATCAGATGGCTCCCGAGGGCACATCACTAGCCTTGGGCATGGTCTCTTTGATGCTTCACTTTAATTGGAACTGGATTGGACTGGCCATCTCAGACAATGATCAGGGTACCCAATTTCTCTCACATTTGAGAAGAGAGATGGAACAAAACAAAATATGCTTTGCCTTTTTGAATATGATCCCAGTCAAGATGCATTTGTTCTGGTCAAGAGCTGAAGTGTATTATAACCAAATCATGATGTCATCTACAAATGTAGTTATCATTTATGGTGACACAGACAGTGCTCTAGCTGTGGCCTTTAGAATGTGGAAATCTCTAGGTATACAGAGAATATGGATTGCTACCTCACAGTGGGATGTAACTACAATTAAGGCAGACCTTACACTTAATTCAATCTATGGGACACTAGCTTTTGCACACCATCATGCTGAAATTTCTCATTTTAAAAGTTTTGTCCAGACATTGAACCCTCTCAAATACTCAGATGAATACCTGGCAAGACTGGAGTGGATGAAGTTAAACTGTGAAGTCTCTGCTTTTAAATGTAAGACCCTGAAGAACTGCATATCGAATACCTCAGTGCAATGGCTAAAGGTACAGACTTTAGACATGGCCTTTAGTGATAACAGTTATGACATATATAATGCTGTATATACTGTGGCCCATGCCCTTCATGAGATGATTCTTCAACAAGTATATAACCAACCAATGGATAATGGGAAAGAACATTATGGTCACTGTTTGAAGGTAGTGTTTCTTCTTTGAGATGAGATTTGATGTCATTAATGTCATATTCTTTAAGCATCAGTCAAATGCCCCAATTCACTGGATTAGGAAATATTTTATAAAATAGAAAGATTACTGGAATTTTATACTGGTAAAGATGTTAAGGTATAAGGTATACATTATAATGCAAAGCAATAGAGTAGAGGACTCAATTTATCAGGGAAGATGACTGATTTTGTTACAGAGCAATTGAATTTTATCATACCTGTTCTAATATTGTAAATATAACAGTTCTTCCTCATTAATCCCATCCATCATGAAAAGATGAATTCTTGTTCATTTATTGTCAAACATGTGGTAATCAGTATATTAGATAGTTTTTACAATTGTTCTCAACTGCTTCATTTCCACTGTAGGCTCTGGGTCCCTCATTTCACATTCTGAGTGAGAGTAATTATGTAGCAAACAATGCTATTTTTCAGGTAGGACACACATGTGTATCCATGTTGTGAATGAATGATTCTCACTGGGTATGGGTGTATGCTTGTGTGTTTCTGTGTATCTGTGTGTGTATCAGTTGTGCTGTGTATATATGTGTTTGTGTCTATCTGCATATCTATCTGTCTGTCTGTAGAACTAAGCATAAGTTTGTCTGGTGTCAATGTCTTTCAGGATGAGTATTTGTTCCTGTGACTATTGTCCTGTGTGTTTTGTTGTCTGTCCGTTGTGTTTTGCTTACACATATCTATATCTCTGTTTCTCGCTCTCTCTCTTTCTCTCTCTCTCCTCTGCATCTGTCTGTCTGTCAATCTGTCTTTTGATGTGAGTATAAATCTGTCTATGTAAGTGTGTCTGTGTGGGTATTTCTATCTGTGCATGTCTCCCTGTGTGTATTTGTTCATGAATGTATGCGTGTGTGTGGGGGGGGGCTGTGTATGTGTTTTGCAATTTTCTCTTGGTCTGTTTGAATGCATATGTCTGCCTGTGTCTGATTTTATTTTCATATGTGTGTCTTGACACATATGTGCATATAAAATGTATATAGCTTTATTGTTTTTGTCTATATGGATATGAGCCTCTCTCTCTCTCTCTGTGCATTTTTCATATCAGTGCCTGGTGACTGCAGATTTGTCTGTGTTTCTGTTCTGTAGTTTCCTCTGAATAAATTTAAATTAAATTCTAGGAATATATGATAATTTTATTAGTCCATTTGAATTATTGATATTTCTTCTCTGGACACCTTCAATAATATTAACTTCAAGATGAAATCAGAGTGCAGTTTTTGACTTCAAGAAAGGGCTCATACACTATAAAATGGTGTGTCTCTTTTAGCTGAACTCCTTTCTGAGGAAGACCCACTTCATTAATCCTGTTGGGGAGAAAGTGAATATGAACCAGAAAGAAAAATTGCAGGAAGAGTATGATATTTTCCAGATTTGGAATTTCCCATATGGTCTTGGACTTAAGGTAAAGATAGGAGAGTTTAGCACATATTTTCCACATAATCAACAGCTGCATTTATATGAAGACATGATAGAGCAATCAACAGGAAGTAGACAGGTGGGTTTGACCTAACTGTACTGATTTCCATTACAAAGTAGTAACACTATCAAAGGGGTCCATTTGTGCTGTCTTTGTAACCTAGTGCAAAGAAATATATTGTCACTTTAGGAACCATTCTCTAGCCTCCTACTTTATGTTTCTACTTTTCACTTTTTGATTGACATTTTTTAAATCTTTAAGGATTTTAGACATGCACACAGTGAATTTTTAATCATTCCAAAACATGTTTCTTGGTTTTAGTATAAAAAAGAAAACTGATTGTTACCACTATTCTGTATTATTTTCAGTAAAGTGAACCATATTCTCTTGGTATATTTCTGTTCCTACAAAGTAATTTTCCTCTCTTTTTGCTGAACCTTTGATAAAAGTACAAAAAGACTGAGGCTAATTTTAAGGGAGGAGCAAAGAAAACACACCAAAATAATTAATTTTTATTATATAATTTGCTTTAAGCTTTTTTACCATCAGGTCCTAAATTGCCTATATCTCTAACCATACATTAAGATGACATTTGCATGACCCATTAAGATAACCTATGAATTATAGCTTCGTTCTTTCTTTCCTTCTTTCTTTTTTCTTTTAAGTAGATATGGTGGTTTTGTTTGTACATATGTCTGTGCAACAGCGGTGTGTGTGGTACATAGCAATGCCAAGACAGTGATTTAGATCCATGGGAATTAGAGACAGCTTGGTGGAACACAGTGGGCGCTAAAACCAAATTTGGGCCTTGTACATGACCAACAATTGTTATTGACAGTTGAGCCATTTCTCCAATGCTGAAACATACCCTGTTAAAGAAACTGCTTACTAGAGGAACATTGCTTGGTTCCATAAGTATTTTATGTTTCACTTAAATTAACAAGTGTATGTCTAGTTTCCTGTATAGGGAGGTGGTATTGGTAGGAAAAGAAATGAATTGTGAACATTTATAGATGACGAATTCCATTACAGGTCTAAGGATTGTTATAAGTGTGAATTTTCATGTGGTTGATTTTTAGGTGTCAAATTCACACTTCACTGGTTTAAAGTAACTTGAAATTTCAAGGAGTTAGGTTCAGGAAAGTCATCAAGCTTAATCTGAAAGTAGCTGAGATAGTATAAAATCTACAGAAATATTCTTTCTCAGAGTGAGAAGGAGAGTTATTAGTGAAAAGGATATGTGATCTTAATGTATGGCTACTGAATTATATATTCATTCAGGGAGCAGCAATAATTTTTCAAGTGTATCCCTACCAAGTGTCATCTCACTTGAATATTACAAAAACATCCACTGGGGCAAAATAAAAGATTAAGAACACTGAAACCAGTGTTCTACTCCCAGATATACAAATTTGAATTTAAAAAACAGATGAACAAAAATAAAAGACATCAAAGCAACACAACTCCATATGTTATAGTCATAGGCTAAAATGATATTATGTTCAATGACATAATAACAAAGGAATTCAAAGAATTATTATAACAATATTCCAGAATATTAAGAGCACATAAATCATCTCTAACAGAAGGCAGTGAAATCACAAAAATTTGCATACAATAAGGAAATGAGTCATCATGTGACAGATGCTTTCCAAAAGTTACAAAATAATGAAAAGTATTCAAACTAAATTTGTGAAAAAAAGACAAAATGAATACAATTAAAATTATAGTGAGAATTCTCACTAAGGGAGTAATTCAAGTTGAATACAGGATGGCATGGCTTAAAGAAAATGTGGAAGAACAAGAAAATTTAAACTACAACAAAGATAAAAATAAGGACAATTGAAAGATTTATGAGATGAAGGAGACATAATCAAAGAATCAAATTTACAGAAAATGGACAGAAGAGAAGGACTCACTGAAGCAACAGAAGTATATTCAATAAAATGTAATAGTAATTTCCCAAATACAGTGAGACATGTGTTCATCTAGAGACAGAAGCCTTTTAAGTACTGAAAACATGATATTAGAAAAGAGCTTTCCAATGACACATTTTACTTAAAATTTGAATTATACAGGTAAAGAAATGAAATTGAAAGCTGCAGGAGTGAAACCCATTATATAGAGAGGCACTTTATAGATAACATCAGATTCCTTCATGAACTCTCCTGAAATAGGAGCGTATTGGTGATGCAATTCAAGCAGTTAGACAATATTACCAAGCACAATTACTATACCTAACAAAATCATCCTTTATAATGAAAAGAGATTGTAAGATCTTTTTATACTTAAAAATTTGACTACATCTGGAGTTTACTAAAACCCAAAATTTAGGTTCTCTGGGATTGTGAATTGTAGGCTGGTTTTTCTTTGCTTTATGTCTAATAGCCACTTATGAGTGAATACATATTATATTTGTCTTCCTGGGCCTGGGTTACCTCACTAAATAGAGAACTTAGATAGCATATAGGACCCTAAGATAGACATACATGGATCTAATCTACATCGGAGATAGCAAAAGATAACAACTCCTGAGTAAACTGAGAGTGAGGGGATCATGGGAGAGAGTAGAAGGGGAAGAGAGGAAGGAAGTGGAAAGGAGAAAAAATACCTAGCTCAATAAAAACAAGCGAACAATCTCCCCCCAAACAAAAAATAACCCCAAAGTGGAGAACATAGTTGTGAAATATTTTTTATTTTACTTAAAGTTGAAAGATAAACTTGTGATCCAGATCTTTGAGATAAGAAGACATGTCTTACATCATGTGGTGGTAGTGCATGTCTTTAATCTAGCACTCAGGTGTCAGAGAAAGGTGGATCTCTGAGTTTGAGGCCATACTCTCTACAGAGCAAGTTCCAGGACAGCCAGGGCTAGAAAGAGAAACCATGTCTCTAAAACAAAACCAGAAACTTTAGGGAATGATGGAAAAGAAAGTCTTGCCTTTAAATGACATCTTTTCATTTGAGAAAAGAAATATATCTTATCTACATCTTCAGATGGGAAGACACAACTTTAATCTACATCTTGTGATCTTTATAACCATCCTCTAAAATGGGCTACATTTTAGATGGAATGCCTATATAAGGAAATAATAAAAGGAAACTTGTGCTTTTGTTTGCTTACTCTCACCTTGCTAGCAAGTATGTTCCTTTACTGTCATTAGAACCTACATATTTGGGACTCATGTGTTTATTGAAGATCAACTGATACGTCAGCATCATATACTGAGAATTATCTATATTCTTAGATTTGCCATTCTTACCTAGTAGTTGTTGGATAAATTAGACCACATCTTAAAAACATCCTAATAAATTGTGTGTGTGTGTGTGTGTGTGTAGAGCAAGCGACAGAAGAGATAGAATTAGAGAGACAGAGAAACAGAGAGACAAAGACAGAAGCAGAGAGAGGCAGATTCATTCTGTAAGTTCTGTTACTCTAGAGAACCCTAACTAATACAGGGATAGACCAATGTTCAGTGATGTATACAAATCACAGGAATTCATAACCAATGACGAGTACTATGGAAGATGCTAGAAGAACACCTAGACATTGAAAAGTAAAGTGCATATATGTGGTCATGGAAGTCAAAGACAGCACTAGAACACCAGACAGAAAAATGACTGTTAGAAAAGTATCAAATATTGCAATAACAAAAATGAACAATAATTAGCAAACAATTATCAAAAACAAATGTTTAGCTTCACAATCTCTAATCATATGTCACAAACAAAATTAGTTTGTAAAACCAACATTCATTTTTGCTTCTAAAAACAAGCCTCACTTACAAACATGAAGAGATCCTGTCTATAAATAGGGAAGGATTTATCCCTATTGGGATATGAGGGGAAGGGATTTTGAAGAACTGGAAGATAATAAAAAAAATGAGAGCCTAAAAACTTGATGCACATGGATGGAAAATTCTCATCTAAAGACTAAAAAATGTAATTGAACTTGACAACAGAAAGATCTCTCCCTGTGATAAATATAACATCATTGCAGGATTACAAAGTTGGTTCACCTTATGCAAATCACTTAAATAAATGTGGCACAGAAATACAACCAAGCAAAAGACTGAATGATTGTAAAAATATGTGCAGAAAGGTTCTTAGGAAAGTTCAGCATGCATTCAGAGTTAAAATTAAAAAAACCAAAATCCTAACACAGTAGAAGGAACACATTTTGATTTAATATTTTTTTAATTAATCACTATTTTTTTCTAAGCTGATCATATTAAAAAGTTTTTCTATGGCAATCATATTGACAACATTGTACTAAAGGAAGAGAAAGTGAAAGAACTTTCAATAAAATTCTAACAGAGGCTAGGTGTATGTGGTCATGATTATCTTTTAGCAAAACTCTTGGGAGCCAGAGACAGAAAACTCAGTCTGTTTGTGACCAGTCTGGCCTGCAGAGTGAGTCCAAGTGAGCTAGGGTTGCATATAAAAACCCTGTATCAAGAGAAATGAGCAGAAATTGGACAAGGATATTTTCTTTACTCTGCTTGAAACTAATCCTTAATATCTCAGCAAATAAGTAAAAGAAATGGCAAGCATTAAATTTTACAGAAAATGAGGGAAGAAGTGTGCCCTTTGGTAGCATGCATCTTTAATTCCAGCATTCAGGAGGCAGGAGAAGTAGATCTTTGTGTGACCTATGCTAACCTAGTCAATATAGGGAGTTGAGGTCAACCAACACAACTGTTTGAGACCTTGTTTCAAGAAAGCCACAACAAAAAAGGAAGATTTGTAGTTAATAATATTGTGGAGAACATGAAAGCGTCATGCCAAAGAGACACTTTTGTTTTGACATAGAACTTAATATTGAACAAAGAATGCAAAGTGACTACCCAACCATCAGAAGGTATCTAAAACTGTATATAGAGCTCTATCACCAGGTTTTTTGATTATGCAATGATTTTTATCATTAAACTTTAAGAAATCTCTCAATTATCTTTAAAATAATTTAACCTTTATTCAGATTTCCCAAGTCTTTGCATCTTTGTAAATCAGTTCACATCAGGAAACACTCCACCTTCCACCTTAATATAATCAGTTCAACACTTTCCCATCACAAATACACAATGCTCTTCCCATTTAGCTCTTTTTCTTTTTACACAGTTTGCCATGCTTTGTAGTGTTTTTATTGCAGTTCATGTGTGCTAACTGAGATTTGAAGAAATATTTCCCCTCCTTCAGATGTCCATTTTTCTGAATTTTCAGAGCTTTTGCTGTGATTATACACAAACCATAGTCAAATTGAGGAGAAGGTTTGATTTGGCTCATGGGTTACAGTAAAGGGATGACAAGGCAGGAATCTGGAGACTACAGCTAAAGGATAGAGCATGAAAGAACACTGCTTACTGGCTTTTGGTGGTTGAGTTCTTACACAGTGCTGCCTAAGGAAAGCACTGCCCACAGTAGGCTATGCAGTCCTACATAAATTACCCATTAATAAAATGCTTAAAAAATTTGACAGTGGGTTGAATCAATGGAGAGAAATATTTCAGTTAAGGTTCCCTCTAACTTTGCAATGTACTTTGTGTCAAGGTGATAAAAATTAAGTAGAAAAATCATTTTGCAAACTCTACAGTGTTTGTCCACAGCAAATAACTCATTCTGCTTCCTCAATTTCTAGGGCTGGAAAGCTACTCACCTTTATGTCAGTTTGTCTCCATACAATCGCATTCCTGGCATCATAATCCATGTTATGTTTAACGCGGTGACTCATTTGCTGTGTACAAATTAACTTATTGATATTGCACAAAATATAATATACTTATAGAAAGAGTAGGTAAAACTCCTGATACCAGCATGTGTCTAATTTTCTTCAGATGCCACCCTCTGTGTGCAGTGCTGATTGTGGTCCTGGATTCAGAAAATTCTGGCAGGAGGGAATGGCAGCCTGCTGTTTTGATTGCCACCGTTGCCCACATAATGAAGTTTCTAATGAAACAAGTGAGTATTTGCTTCTGAGGCAAATCCTTCACATAGATCACCCTCTCCCAAACACACTGGGATGATCACAGGGTCTAAAAGGCCTCTGCAGAAGTAAAATATGTCACTTTTCCAACTTACTTTTATTTGACTAGGATCATTAGCAATGTCGCATTAAGTGACCACCTTATGCCATGACATACATATTTGACATATTGAAAATTCATAGTAGGTGATTTTTCTCAAAGAGACACTTTTGATAATCAATTTATAGTGGGAGTGAATTCTAGACAAGGTCTGTAATAGTGATTAATCTCCTCTGAAACTACATGTATATTTGATTACTGTTGTGAAGCTTTAATGATATTTATTTCTTTCTATTTGCATATCTGTATACGTCACTACATAAGTTTATAGGGACCATATACAAGCAGGAATCAGTTTAGAACAGAAAAGGACATCAGCTTCATTGAACTCAGTTATGTATGTGATAGGAACCAAACCCTATTCCTTTGTAGGATAAATGAGGAAGGGAAATTATTACTTGAAAATTATCAGACACTTAACTATTAGACAGAAGACTTCAAGCAATATCCAGAGACACCATTTTCAAACGATCAACGTGATTTGAAATCTATGAAAGTGTGAATGAATATTGGCACATGATGTAGAAAATATGGAGTCCTATAATCAATATTTTTATGTACAGCACTGTTAATAATGTCTTAAAGTAGAAGTTTAAAAACGATTTTATATGAAAGCAACTAGCTACAGTCATCCAAATGGCATTGTCTTCTACAAAGCCAATATTAGTCAAATGATAATTTGTTTAGAGTCATAAAAATTGCAGATAGATAGTTTTTCTCTCCTGTTGCCTGTCATTCCATATAATGAAAATACTTAGAGGACATTTATGGGTGGTAAGATGGCACAAAAGTTGTATCCCTTGCTACTAAAACTGATGATGAGCTCATCCTCATGAACCACGTGGTAGGAAGTGGTTGCCAACTTATAGAGGTTGTGTTCTGATCTTTATGCACTCACACATACTACATATTCCAAATTAATTTAAAAAGTGTAATGAAATCATCTTAAATGTAAAAACATATAAGAGTAAAGGGTACTTACAACAAAAATTAAACAACAAATATTTTTATTATTTCTTTCAATGTATGTATACTTGTGAGATGGCTGGTTATGTGTGCACTATTGTAGGTTCATGTGGGGGGCATCCTGTAGCATAAAGAATAAAGACCCAGAGATAGATACTGGGATTGAACCTAAAAAACAGAAAAGCAAAGCAGCTAAGCTGTAAGAGCAGTCTTACCTCTCCCAAGCCTGGGTGACTGCATACTAAGCAGTAGAGCTTCTTTCTCCTCCCAGTTTACATTCCCTCTACTTCTGGAATCAAAGGCATATGATTCCTTGGTAATTGGATTGAAAGAGTGAACCACCACCACCTGAATTTGTTTCTGATTTGATTTGTAGGCCATGTATGGCCTTGAACTGACAGAGATTCATCTGCCCCTGTTTTTCAAATCCTCAAATTGAAGTTGTTTGCCACCACTCCATGACTTCTAGTGGCGTATCTTTTCCCTTCTGACCTTCAGGGAAGCTTTATTTATTTAAAAAAACAATTAAAGTAACACTGCATTTTCTTTTTATCTAAAATAAAAAAGAAGGCTATAACTAATATAAGAAAAACCTTATACAATAAGTGCAATGACTATATACAATATATACAAATAATAAATACACCAACAATGTCTAGTCAATTTGCATTTGACAAATTCATAAAGCATCCTCCATATCTGTTCTACCTTGGTAAGTCCAAAGTCTTGTACCTAATTTACTTTGTATCATAACTTACTTTCTGCATCAGGTAAACAAGGAAAACTTTATCTGTCTAGTCTTCAACTCCCTCAGAGAACCAACAAGAAAATCGTATTAGCTGAGTAATGTAGGCAGAGGCTGCTTGTTCATTCCCAGCTGCCCAGACCTCCAAAATAATTCCTCAGAAACTATTATTTGCAATACTGTTTTGCCAATAGCTTAAGCATCTTTTTTAGCCAGCTCATATCTTAAATTAACCCATTTCCATTAATCTGTGCATCACCTTGTGATTGTGGCTTACTGGGCAAAGTTCTGTCCCCAGGATCTTTCTCCAATGGGGCTACATGGCATCTCTCTGACTCTGCCTTCTTTCTCCCAGCATTCTCTTTAGTCTTCTCCACCTAGCTCTACTCTGCCCTATCACAAGGCAATACAGATTCTTTATTCATTAACCAATAAATGCAGCACATGTACAGAAGGACTTCCAACATCATTTACCCTTTTCTGTTTAAATAAAAAGGAAGGTTTTAACTTTAACATAGAAAAATTACATATAACAAAATAGTTATAAAGCAAGAATTATAGTTATAATATATATCTACTCTATCTTTTATCATAGCTAAGGAAAATTATAATTATAACTATCTGCTCTTCAACTCCTTCAAAGACTACAGAAGGAATTAATATTACCTAAGTTAACAGGAAGTGCATTTTAAGCAACTTTCAAAACTCTAGAAATGACAGAGACATCTCACTACCTTGACAGTCACCCAAAGTTTTTCTGCAATATTCTTCTAGGCGTCTGTCTTCAGCCTACAAGCCCATAATTTCTAGCAGATTTTTCCATGAAGCAGGAAATTTCAAAGACAGTTTCACCTATATTGGCAGTTTGTCAGTCACTTTCTTCTGTGTCATGCAGAATGTCTGGCAGACTCTTTCACGATGCAGGAACCCTGAAGAATTACCTCACCTTTAGGCATGTTCAGCAGTCATTTTTCTATGGGTCCTGCAAGACCAGTCAAACAGTTCAGGCAAGAGCAGTTTATTGCACAAATTACTAGCAAACTGCTTAAAGAGCCTCTTTGATGCTCATCTTCCCCTTGAATTAATTGGTGCTGTCAGGAGCAGATGTTTCTCATTGTTATGAAAAGTCATACATTTTTAAAACATTTTAAATACCATATTCTGAAGGTCTCTGAAAGATCTGAAGAATACCTATCTAACTAATATGTATATATATTTATTCTATATATCTAGAAAATCTAATTAACATGACTACAAGCTTGACTATTATAGATGATTATCTATTAACCTATATTTCTTAATTATACATTACATTTTAAAATGAGCTGCACAAATAATACCTTAATCAAGAGCAGAAATATAAATATAACAAAATTGATCTTAAATTTGCATCAAGACCAAGATCCATACCAATGAAAATATCTATAGCATATCCCCCTTGAAATGTAAACAATCATTTATAAACAATTATTTCAGGAATTTGAGTGTAGTTCTCACCAAACGGCTTCCTGATTTTTTTTGGGTGAAGTAATTTTTAGGGGTGTTCACTTGTGATATTTCAAGGGGTCTTGGTCCATCAAACCACATTAATCTGGAATAAATCCTTAGGTTCTCATCTTCTGTGGAAACAAAAGAAGACTTGTTTTTTCCAAAACAAGTTCTCAGTCCCAATTTTGGAAGTCAAGATACCTTTAGAACATATATGTTGTTTTAGCTTAGAAGCCCATACAGTCAAAAAATTTAAGAAATCACAATATACATAAGCTAGATTGTATTTTCCATCTATTTCCTAGTCTATTTCCTAGTCTATTACTTTTTCTACAAGTTTAATATTTACTTTATTATCTTTACTCCTTTAATTTATTACTGCTGTACTCTTTTATATTACATTTACTGTCTCTTTACTCTTTTTCTTCTTTCTCCCAAGCCTATGTACATTTTTTTAAATACAATGCATCTCGTTTAGAGGCCACTTTATGTCTGAATCTGGAGAAATGGCTCAGCCATTAAAGGCTAGTCTCACAACCAAAATATAAGAAGCCATGCTTAACACTGTTCTTTTGTGTCTAGAATTACTTTTTAAGCTTTCTCAGGTTTTATATGAATATAAGAAGTGCAAGCAAGTGACTTCCAAAAGATGTGAGAAATGACAGAAACAGCTGGCTGTCCGGACAGTCTCCCAGATTTGCTCTGCAATGTTGGGGCATCTAATTTCAGCCTACAGGCCATGCATATGTGACAGACATTTCTGTGAAGCAGGACATTCTGAAGGCTCGTTCATCCTTGTCTTGACAATGTTTGGCAATCACATTCTTTTGTGACCTACTTGTCCAGTTAGGATAGCATACTGTCAGCAGTTGAGGCAAGGGCATTTTTCTAGCCCAATGGCTTTTGTCAAAAAGAAAGTAAACTCCTTGTGCTGTTGCTTTGATGCCCATTATCTTCCTGAAGTAGAATCATGCTACCAGGAGTAGAAATGAGTCATTGTCATTAAAAAGACTCTATGTTATTAAAACACCTTAAATACCATATTATGTAGATTTCTGAAGTGTTTGAAGATGACCTGTCTATCTAAAATATATTTTTGATTAACCTTGAAAACATACCTACTGTGACTACAAGTTGTGACTACAAGACTAATTACTTATTCTGTGTTTCCATATTATCCTAAACGGTTGATAATAATAACTTTCAAAGACTAGAAATTTACATTATAATGTTAAATAAGATATATAGGTACAATGCTTTGAACAAGATTAAAAATGTATGAACCATATATTTTAACAAAATCTTAAATTTGTATCAATATACAAAATTTGTATTCAATATAAAATGTCCAGTAGTCACTTTTTATCTTATCTACATCCTCTCATATTTTTTTCGTAGTAGACTCAATGATCTACCATTTTATCCTATCTTATCTATATCCCACTCTTTTTTTCAAAACAAGAATCTTTAATCTAATTTTCTTTGTTTAGTTTTTTTCCTGACCATTATCAATAATAACTTCTAACCAACCCCTTTAAAGAATGACAAGTATTCATATCCAGTTGAATGACCTAAAATTACCCATCCCACCTCTTGGTAAAGTGGGTGTTGTATTTTTAAATTACTTCCAGCTCTTAGGGGGCAATTGTAGTTTAGGAGATTCCTGAAAAGAAAAATTTGTGTTAATTTTCAAGTTCTGTGAAAGGTAGTCATAATATTTTTGGTCCAGACTATGCATAAAGGGAAAGTTCAGGGCTTATCCAAAATCCTGTTAACACAGTTTGTTACTCTGGATCATCTCAGCTAGCCACCTCGAAATTTTTCTAAGCAATTCATAGTTCAAAGTCAATCTTTAAGTGGTGCTATCAGCTGAATGGCATCATATGAACCAGGTGAAAACATTGTTGTGGGGCCCCATCTTCTTCTTGGAAACTTCAGGGATTAGGAAACAATATTGTTCACTGTGGAAAACTTAAATGTTATTCATATCGAAATGCAAAGTTTGAATTTCAATAGAAACATATTCAAAGAAAGGTACCATAGAGACAATAATAGGTATGTGGAGTAGAAATTTTGAAATTTCTGGTAATTTTGAGTTTTGGTAACCTTAGTCACTAACTTTTTATTTTCCTTCTATCCCACACAAAGTGGCTCTCCTGATATGAGAAAGGAAGTCTGAGTTTTTCTTTTAACAATGTGGTTGGATTTGGAGAAGGAGAGAGTAACAGTCCAACTCCAAATCCAGGTTTAATTTTTACATGAGTCGGCACTATTATTATATTGAGAAGTAAGGAGATATGCATGTTTAGGTAGTGAGATTTTTACCCTGCTGATAATATTGGTATAAGACGTCAGATTTTTCTATGCTTTTCTGAATAGCTTGTCTTTTCTTCTTTAGCCATCTAGATATCCAAGGTCTCTTCAGTTCTCAAAGATGGGTAATTTATATTTTCCTGCAGAGACAAGAAAAAAATCTGCCCCAATCTCTGTGAGGTTTTCATACATCTTGTAGGATTGTCATCTTTGTGGATGAGCTGTCATTTCTCTTTATCAAGGGGATTCTCTTTTTTAAACTGAATCTTGTTTAATTTTGATGGTTTCTGTAACTTCTCTTCTCCCATGGAAACAAGAGTGAAACTCCCTTCCCGGATGTAGCATAGCTCCTGGTTTCCACTCTGAGGTCAGCACAGCCTTGACATATACCAGCTGACTTAATTCAGAAGATTTTACTATTTTTGAAAGTTTCTCTGTAGCTCTTGTTCCTGTCTCATTAGCATTAAGAAAATTCAAGGTTAATAAAGCATTATACAATTTATTAAACATCCCTTTCTGTTTACTTAGCATAAACTTTATAGTTTGATTTGATCTTTCTAGAACTGCCTGACCAATAGGATTGTTTGCTGTACCTGTAGTATGCTTCATATTATAATAAACAAAAATTCATTTTCTTAGAGACATATGCTGAAGCATTGCCTGCCTTTATTTGTTTGGGTATACCCATGATCGTCATAACTTCTAGTAAATGTGTTATCAGTGAATGAGCCTTTTCCTTTTTTTTTGTTTTTGTTTTTTTTGTTTTTTCCATATTCTTTTATTTTTTTCCCTTCAAAAAAAAGAATTTACATTTCCTCCCCTTCTCCCAGTCCCCTCCCGCTCCCCCCTCCCGCTGCTTCCTTAAAAGAGGGCATGGTGCCCAGCCCTGTGGGAGGTCCAAGGCCCTCCCCCCTCCATCCTGTCCTAGGAAGGTGTGCATCCGAATCAACTAGGTTCCCAAAAAGATAATACATGCAGAGGACATAGGTCTTAGTGTCATTGTTGATGGCTTCTCATTCTGCCCTCATTGGCAGCCACATTTAGAGAGTCCAGCTTGATCATATGCTCATTCAGTCCCGGTCCAGCTGGATTTGGTGAGCTCCCGTTAGATCAGGCACACTGCCTCAGTGGGTGGTCCAGCCCCTCGCGGTCCTAACTTCTTTGCTCATCTTCTCCTGCCTTCTGCTCTTTGACTGGACCTTGGGAGTTCAATCCATTGCTCTGATGTGAATGTGGGTCTCTGTCTCTATCTCCATCCATCGGACGAAATTTCTATGGATGTGATCAAGATATTCATCAGTGTGACTATGGGACAATGATAGTTCTGGCACCCTCTCCTCTGCTGCCCAAGGACCTAGCTGGGGACATCCCTGTGGACACCTGGGATCTCCTCTAGAGCCAAGTATCTTGCCAGTCCTAAAATG
>PVIU01029278.1:0-17775 GCA_004026605.1 Ondatra zibethicus
TCCCCGCCCCCGTGCTCCAAACTTTTGCCTGTAAATCTTGTTTGCTTCCAATTTCCAGGAGGATCTATATATGTTTTTCTTTGGGTTCACCTTGCTATTTGGCTTCTCTGGGCTTGTGAGCTATAAGCTTAGTGTCCTTTGTTTTATCTTACAGTAATGAAAACAGCTTGATATTGGCATGAAAACAGAGATGTTGACCAATGGAATCAAATCGAAGACCCGGATACTAATCCACAAACCTATGAACACCTCATATTTGACAAAGAAGCTAAAATTATACAATGGAAGAATGAAAGCATCTTTAACAAATGGTGCTGGCATAACTGGATGTCAACCTGTAGGAGAATGAAATTAGACCCTTATCTATCACCATGCATAAAACTCAAGTCCAAATGGATTAAAGACCTCAATATAAATCCAACCACACTGAACCTGATAGTAGAGAAAGTGGGAAGTAGCCTGCAATACATGGGCACAGGAGACCACTTCCTATGTAAAACCTCAGTGGCACAGACAATAAGAGCAACAATGAATAAATGGGACCTCCTGAAACTGAGAAGCTTCTGTAAGGCAAAGGACACAGTCATTAAGACAAAAAGGCATCCTACTGAGTGGGAGAAGGTCTTCACTAACCCCACATCAGACAAAGGTCTGACCTCCAAAATATACAAAGAACTCAAGAAACGAGACATTAAAATTCTAAATAACCCAATTAAAAAATGGGGTAATGATCTGAACCGAGAATTCTCAACAGAAGAAGTTCGAATGGCCAAAAGATTCTTCCTTCCTTTTTTGAAAATGGATGATATTTAGAGCAACTACATTTAGTTAAGAATCATCTCTTCATTGTCTTGTATCATTGTGAAATAAATTAAAAATTTCAAACTAATATAGCATACCCCTATTAAGTCTACAATCTACAAATATGGCTTGTCTTTCCCTTAAAAGAAATGAAAAATAAATGCCTTTACAAAAGCATTATAAAGTATTAATTAAAATGAATCATTTCTTACCATCAGAGATATGGCTACTGGCAAAAGTCAGTCAACAAACTTTCCCACTATGACAGAACAACTGTGCCCCTAGGCTTGACAATTAATAAAAAGAAAATTTCTGTGTGGAAAGTCTTCTAATACACTAAACTCATACTGTAAAGCACTCAGATGCCCCACCTCCCACACTGTCCATTTGTATTGAGGGTTAATAGTACAACTGATGAAAATTACATATGCTAGAACAATTTTATCTTCCCCAGACCTACCAGAAATGAAAACATCCCTGCACTGGAGTGAGCAGACTCAAAATTCCTGCCCTTCACTGGCCTCAGAGAAAGTTCAGCCCTGGAAGAATAGCAAGCTGTTTCAAAACTCCAACCTTAGGTGGGGCTCAAAGGAGAGAACCCCATGTGATTATTCTAAAATACGGAAGGAGGGGTGTGTGTGATAAGACTAGAGTTTGGGGAAAATACAGAGAAGAAAAGGAGAAACTAACAGCCACCATAATTTCTAGTCTCTTCAGCATCAGAAGGATGGAAGAAAGAACAGAGGTGGCTTCACATAAGACAGAGATCTTGTTGGTCCTGCTGCTCCTGGGCCACCTAATAGTACTCACTTACGGTAAGGTAGCACACTGATGCCTGACTACCACTTCTACCTCAGGCAGAAAATGTGAGTGTTGATGTTGAGTGTTTACTGAGAAAACTTTGTTCTTAAATGGTCAGTAACAGGTATATGCAATTCTGTAAGCTTTTTGAACTTGGGCAGAAGGGAAGGAAGTCATTGAAATCTAGTAAAGATTCCAGAAGCTGCCTTGGGTAGAAATTTAAAAAGTTCTTCTCTTGGAAAGTATTTGCATGATTTTCCAGTATTTCAGGTATGGCAGAAGACTTCAAGTTCACCCAAACCTCCTATATTCTCCTTTTGCCTTGAAAGTCTACAATAATGACTAACTTCTCATTGTCAAGCTTTGATTCTTGCCACAACATACAGTCACCAATGAATAAATATTTAATAAGTAATTGTGACCTTCGAAGTAACCTGTAGCCAGGCATGGTGGGGCACGCATTTAATCCCAACACTTGGAAGGCAAAGGAACTCTGATTGATCTCTGTGAGTTCAAGGACACATTGGTCTATATAGAAAACTTTGAGTTGTCTTGGGCTACATGGTGAAACTCAGTTTCTAAATAAATAAATAGTAATGTGCACCATCAAATAGAATTGTTTACAGGTGCTTAACATTTGCTGTTCATACACTTGAGAACACAGCCATTTGCTGATCTCCACCAGATCATGCCCAAATAGTACTTGTATTATGCTAAGTCCACTTCTCTGTTGTTTCTATCCAAGGGCTTCTCACTATCAACCCAGAATACACATGATTCCTTTTTCCATGCCAGCACTTCAAATTTCTGAGGAAAGGAAGAAACTGTGTCCCCTTAACTCTCCTCTTCTCCAAGCTAAATATCTCTAGCTTCTTCAGCTAAATGTCTTGGTATATTACTAGCTGCTGAGATAACTCACTTCCTTACGGACACAGTAACCCAGTTGTAGGGACTGTTTATGGGGATCTAATTCTAGATTCACAGCCCAGAAGAGGCTGGGCTATCTCGTAGGAGCATTTCTGTGAATCTTCCTTCACACTCATTTACAACTCAAGGAAATGAAGTGCCTTTCAAGAAACTAAGTACAAGTAAGAACTAAGTAAGTTTCAGTATAGGGTAAAGGGATTCTTGCTGAAGTTCTGCTTGTTTCGTCTTCCTAGAGGACAAGACTAGCTAGATCAATCATAATTTGAAGTATCTAGCAATACTAAATTATGTTCTTTTGCTTTTTTAACCAAAGTTGGCCTATCTAATGGCTAAAATGTGGCATGAATGTTCTAAGAGTTCCTGGTGAGGGCAAAGGCCTTAGACTCAATTTCAGTGTCCCCATTAATAGAAACTCTGGTCCTTAACAGTGCATCCAGGAAGATGGATAGCATAACCTCACTCTGTTCACAAGGCATCATATTCTACCTGCTTACCTGAAATATGTGCTAAATGAAAAAGATTTATTCAGTAATACCTTGCATTTTGAAACTACATCTACCAGGAAAGACATTGCCTAAATACAGTTTCTGGCCCCAGTTGAATAAAATGCAAAAGGATTGAGATATGAGCTTATATATGAAAAATTCTAATAAAACGCAATGGGTACCTGTCTTTTCTTGCCTCTGGGCTCCTCTTCCCAGCCCGTCAAGGAGCAATTTCCTTTGTTTCTACCACAAAAACTAGCCCAACCAGCTCTAGAGATTTACTCGGGTTCTTTGCTTTTCCAGGCCAAGCATGGATTAAATCCTTTCCCCCCTCAAAATGTAACTTTCTAATGTTTTTTATAAGAACTAAAAGAAAGGAGAAAAAAAGAGAAATAAAATCAGCTATGTTTACTTACAAAGTACAAGGTTCAAAGCTGATAACTAGTGGTTTGGCTCGATAGGAAAATGCATCCGGGCTTTTTGGTTCACCTTTCAGTTCTCTTATGGATTATCTCTGTCACCCTTCCAGAAGAGAACTTGAGTTTGTGTCCCATCACTGATCCTTTTCTCCTGAGTGATAATAAAACAGAAGGCTGTTTCAAGCATGAATCTACACAAAACAAACTACTTCCGTTTCAACTATTTGCCATTCTTTTTCCCATATCTCATTTGAAAATAGTGAAAGAAAAGCTATGGGCATGTAAAATATCATAGAATCCCTAACGATTGGTCTATCCTAACTCTCCATATTCTGTTTGGGAAAAACAATTGGTCCCTCCATTTACTCAGACTCACCTCCTAGCAAGACAGTGACATAAAAAGGACCTGAAACTACTATAGCTAAAGAATGTTAAGGACTCTGACTCAGATTGATGAGAAAGCTATCAGAAGAGGCCAGGGATAATGAAAGTATGATTGAAGGGAAAGTGCTTCTTAGAAAGCTATTGAGCCTGTCACTTGCCCTCACTCAGGTGAGCATGTCAACTGTTGCTTGCTCATTTTACTTTGTTCCCTGTTTTTAGGCCAACCCATCCTAAGTGCACCAAAGAGTGTGACGGGGACCCGGAATGGGGATGTGACATTACAGTGCATCTATACTCCCTTGAGAGGCTACAGTCAAATTTTTGTGAAATGGCTGGTACAACATGGCTCTGATCCAGTCACCATCTTCCTACGTGACTCCTCAGGAGACCATATCCAGCAGGCAAAATACAGAGGCCGCCTGAAAGTGAGCCAGAAACTTTCAGGGGATGTGTCTCTCCAGCTAAATTCCCTGCAGATGGATGACAGGAGTCGCTACACATGTGAGGTCACCTGGCAGAGCCCAGATGGAAACCAAGTGGTGAGAGATGAGATTATTGAGCTCCGTGTCCAGAAATGTAAGTCACTGTGAGAGCAGAAATGCATTGGTAAACAAAAACACTATAGAGTACTGTAGTCCTAGACACCTCTGAGAAATTGAGAGGCCTTGGTCTCTAATTCTATGTGTTAATCACAGGCTCCTCGAGGTCATCACCCCATTCAAGAATTTAAATAGTGTTGGGAAATACAAATGCATCACTTTCAAAAAAGCTCCCCCTCTGCCACACCATCACTCCTAGATTTGCCAAAGGCTTTCTGAGGGACCTGGTCCCCCACTAGCTGCACTTCCCAGTTTATCACAAGGTTTTGCAAACTGAAATCTGCATTGTCCTCTACATAACAAAATTCCAAACTCTATCCATTCACATCCAACCACATAAAATTCCCTGCAGCAGTAGACTTGCTGTCATTCCTTCCTCCTTCTTTTAGCCACTTCTTTTAGAGTTGGGTTTTCTACAGCTTGTCTGAGTGATTCTTCTGAGATTATTTGCTGGATCTTCTGTTCATTACTTTAAGTGTTCTCAGAATTTATATTATTGTTAGCGTGCAGCTACAGTAGAGGGCATTATTCCCTTTGCTCAGCTTGAATATTTTCATTTCTAACCTCCCAGTCTACAGCTTGTCTCTCTTCAGTCTTTTAATATTTCTTTTCCAGTAAAGATACTTTTTTAGTTGGATGTAGTACCATGGTAATTTAATGTTTTTTATTCCTCTCTGTGTTTTAGAGGTTATAACCAGAAAATCATTGGCTCTACTCATATCTCTTTTTTTATGCTGAATCCTAATAGATTCAGAGTTCCCAATCTCACAT
Organism: Ondatra zibethicus; assembly: GCA_004026605.1. Lineage (NCBI taxonomy): Eukaryota > Metazoa > Chordata > Mammalia > Rodentia > Cricetidae > Ondatra > Ondatra zibethicus. The sequence goes on from PVIU01029278.1 coordinate 5,188, forward strand.
TGATGTCTTTAATCCACTTTGGTTGATTTTTACACAGGACAGTAGAGTTCAGGTTTCAATCTTGATGATGCCCACTTTTCCTTGCACCATTTATTGAAAAGGTTATTGTTCTCTGGTGTGGTTTTGTACATTTACAAGAAATTAGTTGGTTTCAGACATATCTGTTTATTTCTGGAATGTGTACTCTGTTTTACTGTCCTATGTATCTTTGTATAGTAATATTGTACTGGTTTGGCTAATTATACTTCTGTGATATGTCCCAAAATCAGTCTTCTTTGAGAACTGTCCATCCAAATACTTTAGTCATTTCAAAATTACATTTGCCTAATTATTCTTGAGTTATGAGTGTAATTTATTTATTTGGATTATTAAAGCCTTTTTAAATGGTTTTACAATGATTATTATTATTGTTTACATCCCAATTGCATTTTACCCTCCTTTCTCTTTTTCCAGTCCCTCTCTCCACCTCCCCTTTGTGCTCCCCTCCCCAATACATTCCTCCTCTATTTAGAAAAGGACAGGCTTCCTATGGATATTGACCAAGCATGGCATAACAAGTTGCAGTAAGACTAGGCACTTCCCCTCGTATTAAGGCTGCACTAATGCAACCCAACATAAGGAATAGTGTCCCAAAAAGCCATCAAAAGAGTCAAAGACAGCCCCTGATTCCACTGTTAGGAGTCCCACATATAGAGGGCCTAGATCAGTCCCATGTAGGCACCCTGGTTATCATTTCAGTCTCTGTGAGTGCCATGAGCCCAGGTTAGTTGATTCTATGGGTTTTCTGGTGATGTCTTTGACCCTCTGGCTCATACAATCCTTCTTCCCCTTCTTTCACAGATTTGTCCGAGCTCTGCCTAATATTTGACTGTGAGTCTTTGCATCTGTTTCCATCAGTTGCTGGGTGAAGCCTCTCTGATGACCATTGGGCTAGGCACCAATCTAGGAGTATAGCAATATATTATTAGGAATTATTTCATTAGCTTTTTTCCAGTCATGTCTGGTTCTACCCTGAGTCTCTAGGTTATCCAACCTCTGAGTCCTGGCACTCCATACAATGTCGGGGATGGACTCCCTCTCAGGGCATGGGTCTCAGGCTGGACCAGGTAGTGGTTGGTCATTCTCACAATTTCTTTGCTACATTTAGCCCAGCACATCTTGTAGCCAGGGCAAATTGTAGGTTGAAGGTTATGTGGCTGGGTTAGTCTTATGAAATACATTATTCGAAAGTATCCCCCCCCATTCTTCTTGTTGTCTTTTACAATTCTTGAGATGTAGTTATATGCAAGTGCTTTGCCTGCATAGATGTCCATGCACAGTGTAGGTGTATGGTGCCTGTAGAGGTCAGAAGAGGGATCAGATGCTCTAGAAACTGGAGTTATAGATGGTTTAAGCTATCATGTGGGTGCAGAAAACCAAACCCAGGTCCTTTGCAAGAGCAGCCAATGCTCTTAACTGTTAAGCCATCTCTGTAGCCCAACATGTTGTCTTTTTACGTTCATGATAGTAACCTTCAAGGCTCCAAAGTTTTTAATTTTGTTGAAGTCTAGCCTATTTCTCTTTTGTAGCATATCCCACCAGACCCAATGTTCCTTAACTTGCTTAAGATCTGAGCAGAGGAGAACAGGAGGGAACGGAATGGCCCAGATGGGGAAAGAACAGAGGGAGAGCAAGGAAAGAGATATCTTGATTGAGGGAGTCATTGTGGGCCTAGTGAGAAACCTTCCACTAAAGAAATTCCCAGGAATCCCCAAGGATTAGCCCCAGCTAAGACCCTAAACAGTAGTGGAGAGGATGCCTGAACTGGCCTCCTGTAATCAGATTGACTACTTACCTTAATTTTCATCATAGAACCTTCATCCAGCAAATGATGGAAACAGATACAGAGAACCACAGGGGAACACTGGGCTGAGCTCCGAAAGTTTAGTGGAAGGGTGGGAGGAATGAGAATATGAGCAAGAGGTCAAGACCATGATGGAATACCCACTTAAACAGCTTACCTGAGCTAATGGGAACCCACCAACTCTGGCCTGACAATGAGGGAATTAGCATAGGACCAAACAAGGCCCTCTGAATGTGGGTGACAGTTGCATGGCTGGGGCAGACTGAGGGTCCACTGGCAGTGGCACCAGGACTTATCCCTACTGCATGTACTGGCTCATTGGGATCCTATTCTCTTTGGATGTATTCCTTGCTCAGCCTAGATATAGTAGGGAGGGCCTTAGACTTTCCCCAAAGCAATGTGCCTTACCCTCTCTGAGGAGTGAATAGGGAGTGGGGAGAACAGGAGGAGAGGAGGGAGTGGGAACTGTGATTAGAATGTAAAATGAGGAAATATTGTTTTTAAAATAAAAAAGTAAAATATTAAATTAATAAATTTTTTAAAAGTTCCAGTAGAACTGAATAGTGAAGCCACTTTGGCTTGATCATTTCTTTCTTAGTAGTTGTTTAACTAGCAATCCAGTATTTTTTTACTTGTTTAAATTCCATAATTTCAAGTTTCCTGGTTCATCTTTAGAAGTTAGCATTTACTTTTTAATATCTATTTATTATTTTAAGTATATGAGGGTTTTATCTGCAAGCATGGGTATCTTTGCTACTTTTCTATTGCAGTGATAAAATATTATAAGCAACATATAAAGAAAAGAGTTTAATTAGGCTTACAATTTGAAAGGGTTAGAGTCCATGACACCAGAACAAAGACATGGTTGCAGGAACAGTTAGAGCTCACATCTTGATCTGAAAGCAGGAGGCAGAGAGAGGGAGAACACTAGAATTGGCACAAATCTTTTGAAACTTCATAGCCCACCCCTAGTGACACATTTCCTCCAGTAAGGACACACCTCCTAATCCTTCCCGAACTGTTGCACCAACTATCAACCACAGTTTCAAATATATGAGCCTATAGGGGCCATTTCCATTCAAACCACCATAATGTGTATGTACAGAGTAGCTGCCTGGCGCCTGTGAAGGTCAGAAAGACACATAGTTTCCCTGGAACTTTAGCTATATACAGTAATGAGTGGCTATGTCAGGGATGGGAACCATCCCCAGGTCCTCTGCAAGAGCAAAAAGAACTCTTAACCACTGAGCCAACACTCCAGGTCCTGCTTCTAATTTTATTTTATTCAGTTAGAGAAGATGCTTACTATTTCAGAAATTTTTAAAATTTACTAAGATTTGTTTTATACACAACATATGGCCTGTTTCAAATAACGCTGCAGGTAAACTTGATAATAGTATCTACTTTGCTATTATTATATGAAGTGTTCTATATATGTCACTGTTGGTTAACAGTGTTGTTCAACCCTTGAATCTTCTTAATCTTCTTTCTAGTTATTAAACATATCATTTAAAGTGGGATGTTGAATTCAAATTATGACTGGTAAACTAACCATTTCTCTCCCCAATTCTACTAAATTTTATTCATGAATTTTGGCGGCTCTAATATTATAAGTATATGTTTATTAATAAACTTTATCCTTCACCAAAAATAATTTTATGATTATTAGTTGTTCTTCTTTGTACCTAGTACCTAGTACAATTTTTTCTCAAATATAATTTGTCTTATATCAGTATAGTCATTCTACTTATATGTTGGCTAATGACTGTATGGTACAACTTTTAACATTATTTTACTTTAAAACCTTTTTTTGCCTTTGAGTTCTAAGCAAGTATATCATATAGTTAGATATGATAATCTGAGACTCTCTGCCTTTAAATCTGAATTTTTCTACTTCTAATTAATCTAATTATTAATAAAGTAAGATTTATATCTGCCAATTTTCTATTTGTAGTCTTTACATTTCTTTCTATATTCCTTCATTGCTTCTACCTTTGATGCCTAATAGATAATTTCTAGCATATTATATAGCTCAATTATTGTTTAGTTTACTGTGATGGCTAGTTTTATGTCAACTTCATAGAAGCTAGACTCATTTTGTATGAGGGACCCTCAACTGAGAAAATGCCCCCAATAGACTGGCCTGTGAGCAAGCCTGTGGTGTATTTTCTTGGCTAATGATTGATGTGAGAAGGCCCAATTCATCACAAGCAGTACCACCCACTGGGTTGGTGGTCCTGGGTGCTATTAGAAAGCAGGCTGAGTTAACCATGGGGAGAAATCCAATAAGCAACATTCCTCCATGGCTTCTGCTTCTGAAGTTCCTGCCTCTAGTTTTCTACCATGAGTCCCTGCCATGACTTCTCTAAATGATAGAGCATGACTAGAAGCTTGTAAGCAGAAATAAACTCTTTCCTTCTCCAGTTGCTTTGGGTTATTGTGCTTTATCACAGCCAAAGAAAACTTAACTAAGACATTTACTAAGTATTTTCATTATTTCTGTCTGTGAGATATTATCAATTCTTAATTTATTGCATTTATTCCAATTTAATTTCATAACATACAAAAGGTTGTTTGTATACAGCACAATTTCTTATCATTTAGTTCTATCATTACTACAAATTGCATCTTAGTATATTATAATTGTATGAGTATTGATTTAGTATTATTGTTTTGTAGGGATGGATAGATAGCTCAGCTATTAAAAGCTAGGCTCACAATCAAAATAACATTGTTTTGTAAAGTTTTTATAAGTCAGATTGGAAAAGTATGCTTATACTCACTATTCACCTGTATAATTACCTCTATTGGTGGCTTTTTATTTCTTCATATTAGTTTTGGATATGATTCACTGTCCCTTTATTTTACCTTAAACAATGCCTTTTGACAATTCTTCTGGTCCTATCTGCTAGAAAATATTCTCACAGTCATTGTTTATCAGGGAAATGTCATGATTTCCGCCTCATTTTCATTTGGGGGTTATTTGTGTTTTAGATGGGGGTTTTCTATGCTACCCAAACTAAATGTATACTTGTAGTTAGGACTTCAAGCACATTCTCACTCTACTTATTTGATTGTTTGTTTCTTTGTTTTTTAGGACTTTTGTCGGTGATTTTAAAAAACTAATTTTGTATAGTCTTGTGTATTCATTGTCATGAGATAGCCACTGAATTCACTATTTGATTAGCTCAGAAGTCATTAATAACTGGATAGAGATTTTCTTAACAGCCAGGAGCAAATAAACCATGTATTATTTACCAGAGAACTTTGTTGCTGGTTTAACAATGATATCAATGTGTATCCAGTTTATAATTATGGCATATTGTTTATTTTCTGTTAATATGAAACCTCAAGGTTAATCATAAGTGTGATCTTATGCCTTTCTTATATTTTTTCTGGATGTGCACAAGACTTTATGATATCCTTGACTCTGGGAAGTTGCCAAACTTTTCAAACTTCCTGGAGATATCTCATTTGTGAGCACTTCCTTTTAAACTCTTGGTTACTCTATTCTTTCTCCAAACTGTTATCCATTGCTTTAGGCTCTGTGTGACAAATTTTCTCCTAGCCATAGAGAGAGACTTTTAGTGCAGATGCCAAATAAAACAAGCATTGGGAGTCACATCTTTTTAAGAAATCATTAGAAAGGTAAAATAAAGATAGTATTTCTGGAATGAACGTCTTTCTTTTGCACCTGGAGTAGGGTATTAATTTTTATTACCTCTGAGGAAAGTTGAAATGCCACAAAGCTTCATGTTACTACTAAAACTGGGCTGTTTTTCTTCCATAAGCACCATAAGTTCCTACGAATCAATTTCCAAAATTCTGGGGAAAATGACAATACCCAAATATTTCAGTTATGCCTTTATTTCTGTGAGGGGCAAGTTTTAGAAGTCATTACTTTGACATTTTCATTGAAGTCACCAACTAACACCTTCTTTGTTATCCTTTGGAATTCTTCCTCAAGAATGACTCCTTATATTTTCGTCAAAAGTTAGTGATTACTAGAATATATTCCGTCAACCTAGTTTGCACACCCTCTCAACTCTATAGATTCACTGAAGTCTTTGAACCTTGCCTTATGACCACTACCTTAGAGTGATGTGTGAGGATTAATGAACAGGCAATAGAAATTCCCAGCATCATGATGGAAGGGTTGAGAGGTACAACCTAATTTCTAATTTTACTAGTATCTTCAATTGTTTATCTAAAGGAACAAGATCCCTGAACCTCACTCCTTTTTCCATTGCAGACTCCTCTAATCCAACTACAATCAATGTTGAAACACTTACAACCATGCAATCCTTTTTGGAAGGTAAGGTTTACTAGAGCTTTGTTACTGAATTCTTGAACCATGTTTGGAAACCAAGGAGATGCAATTCCACTGACTTTAGGGAAAGAGATCACTGTGTGACTCAAAGAGATCATGGTAGTAAATTAATGAATACAAAAGAAATGTATCAAATTTTTAAGGGTAGTGAAGAAGTTGAGTCATGAATATACACTTTTCTTTGTGAAAACGAGCAAAAAGAAAGCATCGTACCACATTTTTCCTAATCTGATTTACTATGTGACTTTGAGCATTTTACGTCTTTGTGTGTCTTCTTCCACTGGCAACCCTTTATAGCAAAAAGCTGAGATGTTTCACTTCATAGGACAATATAGACTAATAATAAGGCTTGTTGCAGGATATTTGATCACATTGTGAAACGACGAGACTGTATTAATAAATTCAACCGTGGATCAGGAAGCAGACTCAGTGACTAGTTGGGAAGAATTAGCCATAGAGAGTGCAGAGGATCCAGGAATATGGATAGAGGGATGCACAGGAAGGAGTAGGGAGGGACTTAGGGATTCATGGTCTTTTTATTTTAGGACAAATAGAGAAACTCTCTTGCTGAGTCTCTGGTCAAAAGGAAGGTCATCTGGTTGCTTCTCGGCACCTCTGAGTTATCAGGTTTTCACCCAAACGTCTGACTCCCAAATCTTTATTGGTAGATAAAGCAAGAGACACTTAGTTTAAAACTACATTGGCAACAACAACAGAGCCAATGCTGGTGAGACCAGAAATCCCGCCAGTGGAATGCTCAATGCAGGGCAAAAGAGCTGCAGATGGTAGTAAAATTATCATTAGAGTTAGGTGTAGCCACTAAGTCAATGGGAAAACAATGACTAGACACCCTGGAAGCCCAGAAGAGATCTCCAGCAAAGACATCAAGCCTTTTCTGCCATCGATGATCCTCACATCTCTTCAGTGCAAGAGAGGCCTCTTACCTGGGTTCTCTTTTCCCATAGCAACCACTACAGTGAGTTCAACCTGTGACTGGACCACTAAGGAGAGTGGAAAACTTAAGGAGACCACTGTTGGCCCAGTGGATGAAAGAAATGAGAGGACCACTGCTGACCCAGGGAATGAAAACCATAAGGAGACCACTGTTGGCCCAGTGAATGGAAAACATGAGAGGACCACTGCTGGCCTGGGGATTAAAAACCATAAGGAGACCACTGCGGGCCCACTGAATGGAAAACATGAGAGGACCACTGCTGGCCTGGGAAATGAAAACCATGAGGACACCATTGATGGCCCAGGTAAAAGCAATATTTTATCCTATCATTCTTCTTTGACTCTAAGCTGTGTGATTCATTATAAGTTCTCTATGTGGATTTCAACTCCACAAACCCAGGAAGAGCCCAGAAACTAAACTGGGTAGGTATGATAGAAACAGAAAGATAAAGATACAAGAATAAAGAGTCAGGTTGTGGTTAAAGAAATGGATAAATGTGTTCTTAGTTTGTTTTCTATTGCAGTAGCAATATACTTCTCAAACACAGGGCAGGATGGGTGGAAAGTAAGATTAGGAACATGAACTCAGCCATCTGTCCTAAGGAGACAGGAAATGGAATACGTAAAGATCAAAGCAGCCCTCCACTACTTTAATTCTTGACTAAGGGCTTTTTGTAGAAGATCAGAGTTAATTTTTATTCCCCAAAAGTCTCAAAGATTCCTAGATCAGGAACTCAGGATTAAAATCTCAAAGAGAAAACATTCTGTATTATTTCATCTCAAACTTCTAGTCAGCTAATATGCACTGATATGCCTAAATCAATTCTTAAAATAATGAACTTCTTTCACATTAATAGTTAGCTCATTACTCTTAAACTATGAGATCCCCATTTTCACCTGTGTTGCTATAGGCCATCTGTCAGAACTCTCCAGATTATTTCATGGTCTTGTAACCAGCTGTTAATTCCAGATATACCACAGAACATCTATGACTCCAGGTATCCATCCAGTATCTGTTTTGATTATTCAGTGTAAAATAGTTTAATAACTATTACTCATTGTTTCAGGCTCTGACTTTGTATCATTGAAGGCATACTTCTTTTTATGATACTAGGGATAGGATCAGTGATCTCAAACAAGCTAGATAAATGTTTTGCTAATAAATAAAATAGAAAGCACAGCAGAAATCATCAGGAACAGATAAGACCAGGCAGAAGAATTAATTTCAAGGATGAGTAACAAAATAAATACATAAAGTAAACATTAATGAAGACAACTAAAATATTTGAGACCAAACCTAATAGCCCACACAGTAGAAGCAGAGATTAAGTAGAAATGCTTAGACAATGTATTCAATGAAATTATAGCTAAGAATTTTCTAGACCTAGAGAAAGAAATAAACATACAAATAAAGTACTAGCTAAAAGATGTACAGGGAAAATGCCAACTCAGAAACAGAGGCATAAATGTCCGAATAACATCAGATCTCTTGCCAGCAACACTAAAATCCAGGAAAGCACAGAATGATATATTTCAAACTCTGAAAATAATTACTGTCAACTGAGACTGGTATAATCAACAAAGTTATATCTTAGAATTTATTGAGAATAGAAACCCCTGAGATGTGGAAATGGGTAACAGGGAAGTCCCTATATGAACAACCTGAGAAGACAAGATGCCCAAGAGCTCATTTTGTTATGATGTGAAAATGAAACCTGAATTGTGTTGGATACCCCAAACGTTGATGGTGCTAGAGTCATGAAACATCTGCCAAAGAGAACTGCAGATAGGGAGTGGTAACAGCCCAAGAAAGAGATGCCTGTTGCAGGCAGAAAGGCAGGAGTGGCAGAGTCATATAACCCCTGTGTCATCAGAAATGAGGTTACATGATTTGACGTCTGCTCTGATAGATTTTAGTCTCTCTTTGGTCCATTATTTCCTTCCTATCCATCCACTTCTCCCTTTTTGAATGGTAATGTGCATTCTGTGTCATCTTATGTTAGAAGTATGTGATCTACTTTTTTATTTTACCTGAGGCTACAGATAAGACATTTACTTGGGTCTCAAAACAGACATTGAACTTATAAGTAGTTTTGAGACTGTCACAGATTGTGAGAACTTTTATTTAGAGTTTGACTAAGCACATTTTGTACTATGATGTGGTCATAACCACATCAGGGTCAAAGAGTGGGATGTGGTGGCTTGAATGTCCCCTATAGATTGAATTTTTGTTCCCCAACTGGTGGCATGGTCTTTGTGGAGGAAGTCCATCACTGGGGTTGGTCTTTGAGAGTTTATAGCCTTGCACCAGTTCCAGATCCCTTCCTCTGCACTGTCTTTGATGTTGAAGAATGTGATTGATCTCTAGGCTTCCTGCCCATGCTTGCCACCACGCTTCCCTACCATGACAGACTCATCCATCTGGAACCATAAACTCTTTGTTCTTTAAGTTACCTTTGGACCTGGTATTTTATCACAGCAACAGAAAAGTAACTACTATAGTAAGGCATATGTGTTTAGAGACTAATCTATTTCTTACAGTGCTTTATATAAATTTTAAAGTATTTTCTAATATTCCTCCTGATTTCAATGAAGTCTAACAACTCCCTTTTCTTTCTTTTTCTTTCTCTTTTCTTGGTTATTTTAGCTGGGGAGTTTGTTCATCTTAATCTATTTAAAGAACAAACTATTTGGTTAATATTGTGTATTGTTTCTTCAGTCTGTCTTTCATTTATTTCAATCCCTAATCTTTATTATGTCTTGTTGTATGCTGAGTTTGGGATTGACCTCTTTTCTTCCTAGAGCCATGAGGTGTGTATTAGTTACTTTTCTATTATATGATGAGACAACATGACCATGGTAACTTAGAGAGGGAAGGGGATACTTTGAAATTGCAGTTTTAAAGGGTTACAGCCCTTGATGGTGGAGTGAAGCAGGTGGCAGGCATCAGGCAGTTGAGAGCACGTAAGTCCAGCAACAAAAAAATAAGCCAAGAGAATAAACTGGGGATAGCACATGGCTTTTGAAGCCTCAAAGTACATCCTCGGTGACATACTTCCTCTAACAAGGCCACCCCCTCATAATACTCCTCAAACAGCAACCAACTAGAGACCAAGTATTCTGAATCCCAAGATGCCTCACTCAAGCTACCACATTCTACTCCTTAACCTTAATACTCTGTTGGCCACATCATAAAGCAAAATTCATTTAGTCCAACTTCCAAAGTCCCCATACTGTTGGACAATCAGAATACTATTTGCAAGTCCAAAGTCTCTTCTGGTTAAATTGATCCTTATGATTACATTAGACCCATCAGAAACATTATAATTAAGACAATCTCTTAACTGTAATGCCCTGTAAAATAAAAAAGCAATTATATCTAACATACAATAACACATAATATACATTACCATGATAAAAGTGAGAAATGAGGCATAGTGAGGAAATACTAGACCAAAACAAGACTGAAACCCAAAAGTACAAATTCTCAAATCCCATAGCTCCATAGTTCCATGTCTGATGTCAGAGGGCTTACATGGCTCTACCCCTCTGATTTTACTGCCCACAACACCATTCCCTGTCAGGCCATTTCCACTCCCTTGCTACAGTGGCCTTTCAAGGTCACTTGCCTTGTGGAACCTTCATGAATGAACTTTCTCGTCACATTTTGACTAACCTTAGATGCTATTTGAAACCACAGGGGAAGAAAGAATTCATGACCCACTAACTTCTGCATTCTTCATTCTTGCAAAGTCAGTTCCATGTGGACAAGGGTGCCAAGTTTGACTGTCAACTTAACTTGGTTATCTCTGCAGATACACAGAAGCAGTTTCTTAATAAAAGTTCAGAAGAAAGTAAGAATGTATGGGACATACCTCAACACAATTAAATGCTTCATATGAAAAGCCTGTAGCCAACATTATACTAAGCTTAAAAACTTAGAGCATTCTAAAACATAAAATGAGGTAAAAAAAAAAATGTGTATCACCTCCAGTTTTATTAAATATAACGTTCACAATAAGGTTTCAGGATACATAATCAACATATAAAATCAACATACTAAATCAATATTTTTACATATACAACAATAAATTTGCTGAAAACAAAATGAGAAAAGATATTCCATTCACACTGCTGGGCATATACCAAAAGACTCTATCCTACCATGGGCATATTTGCACACCCATGTTTACTGATGCACTGTTCACAATAAGAAATAAAATCAGCCTAAATAACAACCAGCAGATGAATGTACAAGGAAGATAATTTTTATTTGGCAAAAAAATTTATTCAGTCATAAGGAAAAAAATGAAATGTCAGGAAAATATATGGAACTGGAAAATATGTTAACTGGAGTAACCTAGGCTCAATAACATAAATGTTGAATGTTTTTTCTTATATGTAGATTCTAGCTCCTAATTTTTACGCGTGTGTATTTTTGTAAGAATGAGTGAGGTATAAGCCATGAAACTAGAAAGAAGCCAATAATAAGGAAAACGCAGCTTGTGTGTGTGTGTGTGTGTGTGTGTGTGTGTGTGTGTGTGTGTGTGTGTGTGTGTGTGTGTTTAGTATAATGTACGTATGTGTGCACATACTTGCCTGTATATGCTCATATGGAGACCAGAGCTCTCCTTTAGATGTTTCTGTTGTTCTCTACCTTAATTTTTCTTGAGATAGAGTCTCTCACTGGCCTGAAGCACACTATGCTGACTAGACTGGCTAGCTAACAAGGCCAGAGGATTCGCATGCCTTTGTCCCTGAACACTGTGGTTACAGATTCTCATGAGTATGTCTGATTTTTACGTGGGTAATGAGATGTGAACTCTGGTTTTGCTTATACACCAAGTATGTAAACCACTGAGCCATCTACCTAACTATCTTTCCAAAATGAAAACAAACAAAAAACGTCAGCTTCTCTTAAGGAAGAAGGGAAGTACAACACATGTAACATGAAATGGTAACTCCTAGAACAGAAGGATACAAGCGGCAAGAGGGCAGAATGCAGTGGTGGAGAGAAAAATCAGTCAAAGCAAGTATGAGGAATAGGTTATCTTGAATGCTGATTATAATGAAGTGAAAGTCAATGAAAGAAGCGCATTGAATACCATTCAAACATGTCATTGAAGTTATGAAGAAACTAAAGTCTAGTAATGGTTAAAGATTTGACCAACATCACAATATTAACTTTTCTAAGACTGACATAAAAGCTTACCTCAAATTTTGTATGGTAAAATGGCATAAATATGTTTTCTTATACTAATGGCTGTCAAACGTCTGACATAATTATTAGCGAGCTAAAATCAGGCGCCAGTAGTGCTCCAGTCCTTCCGGAAGCTTTGTAAAAGAATCCATTCCTTGATGCTTTCCACTATGTAGAAGCTGCCCACATTCCTTAGCTCCTGATTCCTTTCACCTGTTTTCAAACAACATTAGTAATGTAATATGTTCAAATCTTCCTCTG
>PVIU01029279.1:0-17750 GCA_004026605.1 Ondatra zibethicus
TTTGTTCATTGGTGTTTTGCTAAACTAGCATTTTAACAGAGATCAGACCTCTACTCTTACCTGCTGCCTTGGAATTTAAACTAAAAGGGGGAACTGCAGGGAGCCATACGCTTGCATCCTCGCAGTTTGGAGGTAAACAAATTCCATATATGGCAATGCTTCAGGACTGAGTGTCCAGGCGCTTCCCGCATGCGCAAATAGCCTAAGTGTCCCTAGCCAATCCCGAGAATTCTGGTGCCAGTGGGACTTAGCAGCCAATCAAGGTGCGAGTTGCATCATATCTCCCTATATAAGCAGCCGCCATGTTAGACCTCGCTCTCTCTCGCCTCCACTCTCCCTTCAACCTAGAGGCTCTCTTGCCTCCCATTTTTCCTCAACCGAGTGCTCTCCAATAAAGCATGATCGGGAAGAATCCTGAGTCTGGCTGTTCATTCCGCTGGTCGGGGTCAGCCAGAATGATGGGTACAATTTATTCTATACATTAGACAATCTAGACAATAATTCTCAGTTCTCATGAGTATCAAGACAAGTAAACATTTTTTAATAAATGATATAATTTCAAACTGCTTAACTTCAAGTAATGAAATTTAGAAATTCCTATTTTGTTTTACGAGCAAGAACTGAAAATGGAAAAATAAATTGACATGTAGAGTAGTACAGAAGCACAATAATAAATACTACAAAGAGGTAAAAATAACCTTTTGCCTTTGGTTTCCAAAAGGTTTTAAATCTCTCTCTCTCTCTCTCTCTCTCTCTTTTTCACACACATACAAACACAGAGAATGAAAGAGAGACAGAGAGAGAGAGAGAGAGAGAGAGAAAACAAAAGAACCTTACTTTTGGTTTTGGTTGGTTGGTTGGTTGGGTTTGGTTTTTAGCTAGTCTTGCACTGAACCTGGAACTTTGCTCATTTCTCCAAGCAGTCCTGTTGGTCAGAGGTAAACACTAACATGCATGAATTTCATATGAGGTCTGGAAAACCCCAGACAGCAATCACTTTACCCACTGATCATCATTACAGTTCCCCAATTTTCTAGTTCAATTTACAAATCCCATTCAGAAAAATGTTTTACTCTTACTATCCCCTACCTAAACACACATGTGTATGATACTCTGAAATCCCTCAACGTTATTTACGAACTACATAATGACAAACTTTTGCCCTGAAATGACTATTTCAAGATACACCTTCCCCAATACCTGAATTTCGCAAACAAATCACCCCTACTTGGATGTTTCCCCTTGATGTATATAGTGATGTAAATACATTAGATGCACAATGCATCGATTGTTTCCAAGTCTTCTAGCCTGTGCACTATTGTTATTACCTGACACATAGGAAAGATGGAGACACCCTCATTGTGGTCAACAACTCCTCTTTGAAATGCTGGACTCAGTCAGAAGCAGCAACTCTTTGTGTTTTGAAGAGTGAGGAGGTCCAGTGGAACAGAATGCAGTATAAGTCAATGCTTAAGAACTTGACCTTACAAGTTCCAGTGGGACTGACTATATAAACCTCTTAGTGTGCTATGTGACTCTGCTTATTACAATCCTCTGTTTTACTTTGATCTTAGAAGCTGTTTCCAAATATTGCCATTTTATAGTAAAATGTTTTCTATTCATCTAATAAATGATACCTATTTATTTGTTGAAAAAATTATAATGGCTGAAATTCTACTTTAACATCAACATATTTGGAGTAGAAGAGGCTTACGGTACAGAATGCCTCCTAAGGGCAAAGTCTATCCTCTGTTGATTTATTGAGTTTCCAGAACTACTTTACAAATATTTTTGTTGAAAAATTTAATCTTTCCCTACCCCCAAGACAAAGTGATTCCAAGTACTTTTTCCTTTCATGTGGTTTAGGAGAAAAATTTAATTCATGCACTTCTCTCATATTTAAACCTATATCAGTACATTATTTAAGGAAACTTTATCTCATAGCTAAAACTCTGACATTCTGAATAAATATAAATTATGTTGAAGAGTGAAAACTTGTCTAAAGCCTAGCTTTACACATCTGAGTCAAGGTCTTGTTGTGAAGCCAGAGTTCTCCCTCGGACAGCTTGTATGCCAAATCGAACCCATATGTGGCCTGACAACAAAGAACAGCTTTTGCATTTTAAAAATAATATTAAATAATAAATAATACACAGAGACTTATATATAACACTGAATGTATAAACTATAATTCTAAAATATTTACTATTTGGCTCACTTCAGAAGAAGTATTCTAACATTTAATCTAGGGAGAAAATGCCCTCTCTCTGGTTTTTAAAACCTTATAAAAATTCTAAATACAGTTCATGACCACTCATCTTTACAAAGTAAATTATAGTAGAAATAATTCAGATGGGGAGAAAAATGTACTCCATTTGAATTTGTGGCACATTTTGTGTATTATCTTAGCATGAATGTACCCAGATGTGGCCAATGAGAAAAAAATTAAAGTTCAAGAGGTTTTGTCTGGAAAATAATCTCAGGACACGCTGATAAAAATGGAGCGAGATAAGCAGGATGGTAAACAGTCAATAAATGGTGCCTTATCAAGTAAAACTCATAGGGTGAGTAAATTCAGTTTAAATCTGAATATGGACTTCAGTATAAGACAGATATTAC
Organism: Ondatra zibethicus; assembly: GCA_004026605.1. Lineage (NCBI taxonomy): Eukaryota > Metazoa > Chordata > Mammalia > Rodentia > Cricetidae > Ondatra > Ondatra zibethicus. Next base: position 2,620 of record PVIU01029279.1, read on the forward strand.
TAGTAATGTTAGAACACCGATAATAGCCAGGCATGGTCTGCCAGTCTCTAGGCAACAACCTAGAGACAGTTATTTAACTGCTATTAGAAGAGTTATATGATGTGTAAATATTCATAGATCTAATTTCAAATTAGAATGGGGTACAAAATAAAAAGGCAGGAGAGAAAATTCAGAGTCTACACCAGAGGAAAGAGTTAGTCAAATTGAGGTTTAAGTAACATCTAATCCAATGGAGTATTAACCCCAGATGCTAGAAGACACAGCTCAAAATAAATAGGTTTAGAAAATTTGTATGTTACTTTCAAAAATAAACCTTCTAAAAAGTAGTAAAGGAGAGACCATCCAGATAAAGGCTATGTAGCTACACTTGCAGAAGGAAGCACCCAGGTTTCATTAAGCAATTGACTGCAACAGTTTGGAAATATTATTTCAAAAAGTCCCATGTTCAATAGTTTGGCAGATACTGGCCCTTTGTGAGCCACACAGTGGAGAAATTCAAAGCATAATCCCATGGGAACTGTCTTATAGTGAAGGCAAAATAAATGAAATTCTAGACAAATAATTTAAATAAATGATTATTAGCATTCTAAAATAAATAAAAGAAGAGATAAATAAACTCCTTTGTAAGTTCCAAGAGGACAAAAATAGTGGGATTAAATAAGGAAGTCACTACAGAATATGAAATAATAAATAAAAAAAGAGATAGATGATGAAGAAAAAAAGACTGAAGAAAAGTACTGAAAAGTTTCATGGAAAACTTTATCTAAAGAATGGATGAAGGACAGGACAGGATTTTACAGCTAGAGCAGAAAGTAAAGGAAATGAAACCTTCAAACATGGACAGACATAAATCAGTAAGAAAACAGGAGTGTTAGTCCTAAATGGGATACCTATACCAAATCTCTGCCTTTGCAGATGATGGGGCAGAAAGATTATAGCAGTTGGAGGTAATTGGTGACTACAGAATAATGATAATAATAATAATAATAACAATAATAATAATAACAATAATAATAATAATAATTTACCAGATCTTTAAAGATGAACTAAAATCATTACTTTTAAAATTATTTCATAAAATAGAAAAGGATAGAATTCTTCTAAATTCTATTTACAAAGGTAGTGTTAACCAAATTTCAAGATCAGAGAATAATAACTAAAAAAAAGTAAAATTAAACACCAATATATCTCCGTGATGAGCAAAGATGAAAACCTTATCAAGAAAATATGTGAAAACTGAATTTAAAGGCAAAGCAAACACAGCATTCACAATGATTAAAGTTATCATCATTCCAAACATGCAGGTATGGTTCAACATAAAATCACAAGTGTACTTCATCACATAAATGGGCTCAAGGACATAAACCACATGATCAACTCAATAAATGCAGAAAATGGCCTTCACAAAATTTATCATCCCTCTATAATAAAATTCCTGGTGATATGAGAGATGGGGGAAACATATTTCAGTATTTAAAAAGACTATATATGGCAAACTTATAGCAATATCAAACTATATTGAGAAAATCTTGAAGAATTCCCATTAAGAAAAAACAAAATTACTTAATCTCCATAGTCATGTTCAGTATAGTTCTTGAAGTCTTAGCTAGAATAATAAGATAAGACAAGGAAATAAAAGAGGCACAAATTAAAATGGAAGTAGTAAAAATATTTCTATGTGCAGATGATATGATCCTCCATATGAGAGACCATAAATGCTCCACCAGGAAATTCTCAGAGTTTTCCATAAAATGACAGATAACAAAATTAACTTACAAAAACCAGTAACACTTCTTTATACTAGTAACAAGCATATTGGGAAATAAATAATAGAAACAATCCCATTCCCAGTAGCCAGGAAACAAACTTGAAATAAACAAATCAAAGTAAAATACCACAACATTGAAAGCTTTAAGCACTTAAAAAAAAACTGAGCAAGATACCAGAGATGGACAGATTTTCTATGCTCCTATATTAGTAGAAGTGATGTTGTGAAAATGGTCACTGTACCAGAAACAGTCTACAACCAATACAATCACAATCAAAATATAAACTCCTTCACAAAAATAGAAAACAAAAATGAATGGTCAAATTTATGTGGAATACACAAGACGAAAAAGCCAAGGCAACCTTAAATATTAAGAACACTGCTAAGTGAAATACCATGGCTAATTTCAAGATATACAACAAAGTCATAGTAATAAAACTAGTATGGTATTATTACAAAAGTGGACACATAGACCAATAATATAACTTCAAACAATCAGAACCACCTGATATTTTACAAAGATAAAAAAAATATTTTTATGCATGTTACTGTGCAGGATAACAGAATGAAGGCAGGAAGTATTTTGGCCTACAAGCACAAAGTGGATAGTAAATAGAAATAGCATGTGGATTTGAAATCCCAAAGGCACCTCCAGTGACATACTTTCTCCAGCAAGGCCATATCTCCTAAATATATCCAAGCAGTCACACCAATGGAAGACATAAAATATTTAAGTATCTGAGTCTATGGGAGACATTCTCAGTCAAACTACTACAATGGTAAATCTGAAACTCCTAGAAAGTAAAGTAGAAAGCAGTATGTTTCAAGTTGTACACATAGGTAAAGACTCTGAAAAGGACTATAGTCACTCAGGATAGGCCAACAATGGCAAGTACATCCTTCTGAAGTTGTAAAACAAATATAACAGCAACAAAATATTCTCTAATATAAAAGGAACTATTAATCAAGTGAACAGACAGCCTAAATAATAAAAGAAAAATCTTTACTGGCTATATATTTGACAGAGAATTAATATTTAAACTAAAGCCCTAAAAGGGCTAAATTATAAGATGTCAAATAACTCAGTCAATAAATGGGATAGTGAAATGCACAAATAGTTCTCAAAAGATGAAATATAAATGGCTAGCAAACACTTTATTAATTCAACATCACTAACTGTCAGAGAAATGGAAATCAATAATACTACACTGAGATTTCGCCTTATTTCAATCACAATGGCAGTCATTAAGAAAACAAATAGCAAATACTGGAGTAGATGTGAACAAAAGGGAACCTCTGCACATCACTGCTGAGAAGGTAAGCTAATCTAGCCACTATGGAAATAAGTGGAGAAGAAGAAGGAGAAGGAAGAAAGAGAAAACAAGAAAGAAGAAAGAAGAAAAAAACAAACCAACTGAAAATACAATTTATATATATACTTACTTCTGAGTCAACATACCACTGAGACACTTGCACTTCATCTGCATTTATTGTAGCTACTTACTATTTACCATGAGTAACTTTGGAAACAACTTATATTTCTAACATCAGAACATGTGACATATATAATGGATTTTAGTAAAATTTTTATTAATTCTTTGAGTATTTCATAAAATATATTTGATCATATTCTCCTCCCCAACCAACTACTTACTACAGCCACATCTACCCCCACCTTCTTACTCGCCCAACTTTGTGTTTTCTCTTTCTCTTTCTTCCTCCTTTTATAAACCAATATAGTACAGTTTCTATTAGCCAACTATTCTTTAATGTAAGGCCTAGCCTGAAATGTAATCAATATAACAAAAGTCACACCATTAAAAAAATTGACTCTGCGTCTCCGACCAGTTCTCAAACTCCAACATCTCATATGTAAGTGTAAGACTATGTGCCCCCCTCCACAGTAGTTTCTTTCTGGCTTGAACTTGTAGAGATCTTGTGCATTCTGTCACAATCACCTTGAATTTATATGTATATCTGCTCTGGTAAGTCTAGAAACATTATTTCTTTAAAATAAACCACAAAATCGGGCTCTTACACTCTTTATGTTCCCTCTTCTAAAAAACATCCCTTAGCCTTGATGTAAAGGGTGTGATTTAATATCCCATTTGGATCTGAACACTGTGGCTATTAATTTTTGTATCTTGACTAGTTTTCAATCTTAGTGTTAAATCCCATCTAACTTCTTAAGAATCTTCTCTTGTGAAAGTTGAAAGATAATCTATGGACATATCAAAATGTCACTGAGAATCACTTTAAAATTATGTCCACTTAGCAGAATAAAGTAGCATATTTTACTCCAGGGACAAGGAAAAAGTTGTAGTCTTATGAACAGTATCAGTTATGGGTTCCATCTCACAGAGCAGGTCTCGATCTAGTCAGAAAGTTTTTGGTTAACACTATAACAGTTGTGCCCCTATTGTACCTTGGGGCATATTTTGCCACACAGGTTCCATTATTATAGCTGACAGGATTGACAGGTGGTTGAGAGTGATGATTACTTTTCTGCTTTAATAGTGTGTCTACCAACTTCCACAAATGTCAGAGTTATTCAGTAAAAATGAAGCATCCAGAAAAATAACCACTTCATTTTTATCAAAAAAAAGTTTATCACTCTGGTATGAGGTCTTGTCAAAATAGAGTTTAGCATAAAGTTCTGAAAAATACCGAAGATCAATGGACATATTCTGCAATTTTTGGGGTCCACAGCAATCCATTGGCCAACAACTCAAAAACAGGTAATCCACCCCTGGAATTTTTATTTGGTAAAATGTGGTATCAAGTTGAGGTGTTGTTACCTCATCATAGGATAACACCATTAAAACTTTATATATACATATGTATTTTAGGAAATGTCTACTATAATAGGTTTCCAGATGGCATTTTTAAAAGGCTTTTAGTGTTAGTTATCCCTCTCAAACACAACAGATTTTTTTCACTTGCAAAGAAGAATAATTTTGGATCATCTTAGAAAAATGAATACAGCTGCTAATAATAATATTAAATAAATTAAGGCACTCTCATAAAACAAATATGCTTTGTTTTCTCTCTTGCTTTGTTTCTAGATTTTATAGTCATGTGAACCATATGTACAGAGAAAAACATGCACACAATGAAATAATAAAATAAACATTTTTATAAAATCCCTCCCTTCTCTGTCTCTCTCCTCTTCATGCCATTCAAAACCAGGACTCTACCAGCTACAAAACAAATTGAGTAAAATAATGTTGCCTCTAAAATTTGTGTATTAGGCAATACAACAAAAGGGGTGTAAATACTTATTCAAGCCTCTGAATTTTGAAAAGTTGTATTCCTGTGTCAGGTTTCTGAATTTGATAGTATTTCCCTCCTACTGAATGGACAGAAAGTATCATGAATAGAGACCATTTGCCAGATCAAAACAATAATAAAGTGATTATGAGCTATACTATTAAAATGCCAAAAATAGTATTCTCCAATTTAGAAAGTAAGCCTCTATAATCAAATTCTTAAGGAATTATCACAGTCTTCATGTCAAATCCCATGAAAACATAAAGTCCCAAGTAATTCAACTCTAATTTTTTTTCTTTTGTGCTTCTTATGTTTTTAGAATCTAAATTCTAAATTATTCTCCCAAATACAGCCTTCTAATCATTTCAGTTCCAAAACAACTCCAAATTCCTGGTAGAATTAGGATTCCTTCAACAGAAATCACTCAGTAATCTTTTACTGGACTACATATAGATTTTTCAGGACTTCATAAATTAATTCAATGCTTGAAACTTTACTGTATCTAAAATCTTAAAAGTTCAATTGTTTTCTGGATTGGTATTGGACTCTTAAAAAAAATAAGGTGGCCCTCTTCATAATATGCCCAAGGGTACATAATTAACTAATAAATTTCACCAAGATAAAAATCAAAGGCAGCATGCCTTAAGAGTCTGATGTTTCTAATCCCCAGGATATCTTTGCAGCTAAATAGTCAATATGATAGCTAAACTATATCTGGTGTCTGCACTACATAATCCTTTCATATGCTTAATTTTGGTGCTATTTACCAAGAGGAAAAATCTGTTGTTTTCTCCCTTTTAGGACAGAACATCTTTTTTTTTTTAAATAAAGTAACAACTACTGTGGCCACAAGCTGTTTAAAAAGCTGTTATTGTCTTCTGCGAACTCAAAGCATCCTGATTTCCACTCCTGTTTTGATGTCATAAACTCTGCTTCACTATAACTGGATTTATCATAGATTTAAAAATAAGACAAAGAATTTACATTCTTTCCTAAGCAGTTATTTCTGCTGCTCTAAGGCAGTGGTGTTGTTTTCAGTCTTGCTTTTAATAAGAACAACTACTTAAACCTGAAAAGAAAATTTACACAACATATTTGACCATTCATAATAAACTGAACAAGAGTTAACCTGGAAAAGAAAGAAAAAGGTAAGTGATCACCACTGAACGTAATTACAAACCACTTGAGCGTATTGATCCTTCTCATGTTAACTTCCACAGCCTTAAATTTAGGATAGAAACTGAGGCAGCCACTCTATCCCTATCTTTCTAGACATAGACAGTGATGGTTTGAATACCTAGTCTTTTTGCTGCTCTACAGCATATTCAGGCTACAGCTGAATTGTATTTGAGAAAATAGCAATGTTATAAACAGTATAAGATGCCTCTAATTTTGAATCTAAGAAACACCTATAAGTATCATATATAAGTGATAGTCTATATGATAAGGCCAAACACAACTTACAAAGCCATCTTGTACAAGGGCAGCTATATAGAGGACGAATAACATATCTGCATTCCACAGGAAACTTCCCTCCTGGAGAGGAATATTCTGGGCTCTGAGAGCCTGGTTTCTTCTTTTATTACTTATAGTAATAAAGGCATCTCTGCTCTACATCAACAGAGAGTCAAGAGGTTGACAGGAAGTGTCAAGTATAGATATGATACTTGTATAGATACAAATTATAGATACAAGTATAGTTAGAAAGAATAGTTAGAATTCTTTCATATGGAAGAAAATTTGTGGTTAAAGAATAAGTATTTCCTGCTAAAAATGATCAGGAAATCTCCCCAACATAATGGTAGAAAACATGGTTTTGTTTTATTTCATAATATTTTATTTGGTTATATTTTATTATTATCATGTAGAAGTCTGTTCTTTTCAAATGAAGGACAGGGAGTACATTTTGAAGGGAAGGGATGGGGATGAAGTGGGAGGAGCAGATGGAGGAAAACAGTAAAACTGTAGTCAGGATAGATGATGTGAGGAAAGAATTTATTTTTAATAAAACATGATTTTGTTTTTGTTTAAAGATTTAAAGGGCAGGGTATGTACCAGAGCATCCTTATGTTCAAGAAAACAGGTGTATTAAGTCATCATCTTTGGAAAGTAATAGCATTTCATTTTTCTAAATCATACAGACACACACACACACAAAAAAAACACCAACTAGCTCAGACCTAACTGCTGCCAAAAGTTCAAATACAACTTTAAGGTATACCAAGGAAAGGAAAAGAAATAAAAAGATGGTAACTGGGTCTCCCTTCTGTATGAAACAAAGCTATGAAAACCAGAACTAGAGAAAGGAAAAAAAAAAAACTTTTGTGGATGTATCATACAACCAACTCCACAGTCAAACATTTCATTTCATCAGCCTATGAGAATCACCAATTCCTCTTCCTTGTGTGGTCTCCTATGCTGCACAACAAATGAAAATACTAATGTCTCTCAGTCTCATAAGGTTCAATGAAATCCCCAAAAAACAAAGACTTCACAAAGTATACAACAAACTGCACGCATTCACCAACCCTTTCTCATGTAACGAAAGAATGTAGTTTCTTCATCAGTTATCTGGTTGGGCATGAGTTTCTTGAATTCAGATTGTATTTGATCATGTTTCTGAACAAAAAAACCCTTATTTTTTCCAACTTTCCAGACTCCTTTCTAGATTCCTGGCCTTTACCCATCTTTTCTCCCACCTGGAAACAAATATTTAACAGAGGCTAGGACCCACACTTAGAGGAACATATGGCGTTTGTCTTTGCGAGCCTCTGTTAATTACTTAATACCATGTTTTCCAGTTTCATGCATTTTCTATAAATTTCGTAATTGCATTTATATTTATGACTGAATAAATTTCCATTGTATACATGTATTGCATTTTCATCATCCATTAGTCATTTGATGTGTAGCTATACTTACTCCATTTCTTTGCTGTTGTAAAATGACCAGGGATAAAAGTAGATATACAGTCCTTTCAATGGCACAATACATAGCCCTTGGCTATCTTCCCAGGGTTAGTATAACTAACTCATGGGGTGATTCAGATTTTGAAAAACTGCCCAACTTTCTCATAGTGTCTGCATCAATTTGCCCAACAATAGATCAGTGTTTCTCCTTCCCCACATCTTAAGTATAAAGGAATAAAATGAAACACTGGAAAATTGTAAGTTTTAAAATTTATTATATTCTAGACATTATGACAAACTGTGTATTAATAACCACCTCTGATAATCAAAAATTTCTAATGATAGTTAGACATCATTAGAATATTAGATATTTAGATATATGTAGTGGCATTTCATTTGCATTTTAATAAATAAAGGTTGTCTGAAGATCAGAGAATAAAACAGACCAAGAAGTGCTAACACACACCTTTAATCCCAGTAGCCACAGTAGTTGCCATAGAAACCAGGTGGTGCATGCCTTCAATCCCAGATTTAGAGAGGATTATAAAACAAGAGGAGACAACTCCCAGACGTAGTCTCATTGTGAGTTTCCTGGAGGCAAGACTAGCATTTCAGACTGAGGTTGAGGTAAGAACCTATGGTTGGCTGTTTTGCTTTTCAGATCTTCAGGTTGAAGCCCATTTTCTCTCTCTGAATTTTTATTAGTCATGCTTCAGATAGAAGACCTAACTGATAGAGCAAATTATAACAAGCTGGCAGTAACTGGGGAGTTGCTGATTGACACATGAACGTATGTACCCACATTCAGCAGGATATGTGTTAGGTCTGTGAGTTCCTTTCAAAGAATCACTGATACTTCTCTTGTGCAGTCTTTGGTAGCCCATCAAATTCTCATGAACTCATGAATTAAATCTGCATGGCCATCTAAGACATACCTGCTAAGTTTAGTGTTGTAATCAGGCTATATTATAGGAATATTCTTGATGTTATGAAAGAAAAAATGTAATTTTAAAACCTGGGCACAATTTTAATCAGTTGATGTAAAAAGACAGCAGAAGTCCTCAGAAATAAATAGTGTTCTTTTATTTCCAAAGACATGTTTATGAAATTTATAGATGTACCCTAAGAATAGTGAGAAAACGATCCCTTATTTTATTTACAAATGCATCCGAGTTTTTTACTTAAATGAGGATAGAGAATTGATCTTGCCTCTTTCAATTTGGCATATTCAATGGAAAAGTGAACAGCTAGGGATGGGGTCCTCATTTGATTGAAGAGTTGGGTCCACAATTACAGAAGTAGGCAAAATATAAGAAAAATTTCAGGAAGCAATTTGTTGTGGGTAGGAATATATTCACCAAAAATATATCCAATCATGTGTGATAAACATCGACTTTCCCCAATTTATTCTGTTAAAAATGTGTTATATAAACCAATATTGATTTTAGTCATATTTGAATGCTATAATAATGCATTTCATTTATAGTTTGGGAAAATAAGTGCAGTGAAATGACAGCATCAGGAATTAGAAAGTAGGAAGAGGACAGAGAGAAAAGAGATCTGATTAATACATGCTGATATATGATGAATGACATATATAAAGACCCACCTATCTTCCAAGTAGAAGAACATTCAGAAAATTTGAGATGTCACCATACTTCCTACATTAAATGGACATAGGATATATTAATTGTTTGGTATGAAAAATTGAATCTTCAGATTTATTGTTTTAAGACAACACTCATAATTGGAGAAGAAAGATGAAGTTTCAAAAATTAAATTTCATATCTAATAAATGACAACACCTTGATATCCTAAACTCAGTGTCAGTATTCTTTACAATACAGTGTATTTCCCTTAAACATACAAGGGAAGTTATATAACCATATATCCTACAACGCTATATCCAAATATACAAGCATTTTGTTGGAGTGATAGAAATAGTTGGGCAAGAGGAGAGGGTGCCGGAACTAGCCTTGTCCCATAGCCACATTGATGAATATCATGATCATCGCCATAGAAATTTCGTCCGATGGAGACAGAGACAGAGACTCACATTCACATCAGAGCAATGGACTGAGCTCCCAAGGTCCAGTAGAAGAGCAGAAGGTGGGAGAAGATGAGCAAGGAAGTTCGGACCGTGAGGGGGCTGGACCACCCACTGAGACAGTGTGCCTGATCTAATGGGAGCTCACCAAATCCAGCTGGACTGGGACTGAACAAGCATATAATCAAACCGGACTCTCTGAATGTGGCTGCCAATGGGGGCAGACTGAGAAGCCATCAACAATGACACTAGGACCTATCTCTTCTGCATGTATTATCTTTTTGGAAACCTAGTCTATTTGGATGCACACCTTTCTAGGCCAGGATGGAGAGGGGAGGGCTTTGTACTTCCCACAGGGCAGGGTACCATGCCCTCTTTTAAGGAAGCAGGGGGAGAGAGGAGAGGTCGGGGGGAGCAGGAGGGGACTGGTAGAAGAGAAGGAAATGTAAATTTTTTTGAATGAAAAAAAAATTAAAAATATGACAAAAAAGAAAAACCAAAAAAAAAAAAAGAAATAGTTTGGCAAACCCAACTTCCTACAGCTAGTGAAGTAAAGGAGATATTGAAGGAGAACCCACAACTCCCATTTTACTAAGCCAGCATAATCCCTAAATACATTCTAAATGCTTGTCCTTATGCACACAGACATGTGTATTTCTCACCCCTCAACAAAAAACAAAACAGAAATGACTTTATGGCAAATGAAGACCATTACCAAAAACCATGACCAATCAAAATAAAGAGTTGTAGAGCCTGGTCCCAATGAATATGTCTACAAATAATTCCTGCATCTGAAGCCCAAAGTTCAGGTAGAAGAGAGGATGACAAGATTATATTAGCCAGAGAAATGAAAAGTTTCCTGTGAAAGTGTGTCTTCTAGGAAAGGCAAAAGCTACAAACTTAAAGGTGCATGACTGCCAAAACATGCGTTTAATGAGGATCCCAATAGAGATGCCAAAGAGGGGGAAATTGGGAAGAAGCTTGTTGGGTGAATGTGTGTTAGATGAGAGTGTAGAAAGCCCAAGAGGACTCAACTCAAGACAAAGAACTACAGGCAATTAAGGAACTGTGAAAGTGGGAGAAATAGTTTTCTCAAGTGAAGAGAACACCAAATGGTTATTCAATTCGGGACAGTTGGTACTGGAAACACATACAGCGAACTGTTGTGGAATAATCTTTTTGTACACTGTGAAGATATGTCTCTGACAAGGCACCTTCTGATTTATTTAATAAATAGCTGGAAGGTTAATAACTAAAGAGGAGAGGTTATGTGGGATGTCTAGGAAAAGAGAGCATCTTAGGGGAAGAATCTGACAGGTGGAGATTCATCAGCCAGATAAAGAGGAAGTAGGACATATAATATGGAGGAGAGTAATGTGCCACATGGCAGGATGTCGATTAATAGAAATGCATTTTCATAAGAGGTATTTGAGAATAAGTCTAAGCTAAGGCCAAGTCTCCACACTTAATAAGAAGTCTCTGCATCAATTATCTGGTAGTTGATGATCCAAAGAAATTACAGGTACAACCAACATTGTAGAGACTCAGTTGGTTTTATGTATGCAGAAAGAAAGAAGAGAGGGATTATGGAAGGAACTGGTGGGAGGAAAGGGGAAGGGAGAAATGATGCAATTATATTTTGTCATTCATTATTTGTTGGGAATAGAATAATTGTTTATCTATGTAAAGATATGTGGCATTTGTTTGTGCTGCATTTGTTTAATTATCTAAAGATGTGCTGCTGTTTCACCTTGCCTAGCTAAGGCAACAGATTGGTCTAATCAAAAGCTGAATGGCCAATGGATAGTCAGAGGAGGAATAGGCAGGGCTAGCATTAAGAGAGAAAAGGTGAGCCAGTCAATCCACCATAGGCTAATCAGTCAGCAGCCAGGGGTGGGTGAACCAGTGGCCAGTTAGACAGACATGAAGGAAACAAGAAAGTAGGTAGGACACACAGAATGAAAAAAAGGTAAAAAGGCCCAAGGCAAAATATAGATGAAGATTAATGGTAAATTAAGATCTAGTGGGACAAGCATAAAATAAGACTAAGTATTTATAACCAATAAGACCCTGTGTCATGATTTAGGTGCTAATAGTCTGAGAATGCCTGCTACAATTATTTATTTACAAACTGTAATTATTAATCATAGCCATTCCTTTATGATTCCCGATATTCTCAATTGTTTCTTAGACACATTATTTTTCATAAAATATGTTTTGATCATGTTTTTCTGTTCTCCCAATTTTTCCCAGATCATCCCACTCAAATTTATTCTCTCTCTCTCTCTCTCTCTCTCTCTCTCTCTCTCTCTCTCTCTCTCTCTCCTCTCCCTCCCTCAAAAAGAAGGCAATATGGGGAGAGAGAACTAACATTAAAGGCCATATTTGAAATATCAAAGCTTTCCTTTGAAGAATTTTCTTAAAATACATACATATACAAATGTAGTCATAATGAAGCCACTGAACAATAAAGCAAACAATGCTCCAACCTGGCATCTTATGCCACTAAGCTAAATATCAAGTGTGAGCAATGTCTTGCATATTGTTGAATAATTGGCCAGAGTGATCCCATGACATCGCCAAACAAAAAGATTATTGCCAAGGCTATTGGTTGCTACTTCCAACCATATGGTATTGCTCTGTTGCTAAGGATAACACTTACGTCACCAAATGTGAAGAAAACAAACTGGTACATAAGTAGAAGCTTCACCCCTATTGAGTAGCACAAATGTTATAGGAAAGTACTCTCCACTCTACCAGAGGAAAAAGAGGTAATCACCAGTATCATCCACCTACAGACTGTGGAATCTACGGCATCAACCTCCCTACACATTAGTTATATTAGTATCTCAAAACTTAAAATAAAATGCTGCCAGGAATCTACCAGGAGCACCCCAATCCAGACTCTTAGCAATAGTGGATAAGTAGCTTGAACTGGCTATCTTCTATAATCAAATTCGTAACTACACTAATTGTCATCAGGGTGCCTTCACCCAGTGACTAATGAAAACAGATGCAATGACCCACAGCAAGCACTGGGCTGAGCTTGGGGAATCCTGTTGAAGAGAGAGAAGAAGGATTGTACAAGCCAGGGGAGTCAAGGGCATCACAAAGGAACCCACAGAAGCAATTAAACTGGACTCCTAGGATCTCCCAGATTGTAGACTGACAGAAAGCCTCCTTGGGACCAACCTGGGCCCTAGTCTACAGATGTGTGATAGTTATGTAGCAAGATCTACTTTTGGGAATGCTAGTGGTAGAAGCAAAACCTGTCCCTAATGTTTCGTCTGGCTTCCAGGAATCTAGTCCTCATGCCTTGCTCAGCCTTAAAGCAAGGGGAGGAGCTTAGTGCTACTTCAACTTAATATCCCTACCCCGTGCTTTGTTGATACCCATGGGAGATTGGCCTTTCTTAATGGAAACAGAGGAGGAATGGAGTGGGTAGTTATAGGGGGAAAGAAAGGGAGGAGATAAGGGAGGGGAAATGTGGCCAGTATGTTAAAAAAATAAATAAATTTAATTAATAAAAAAAGAAAAAGAAAAATACAGAGAGTAAGGGAGTTAGGAGGACGGAGAGAAACACACAGCTAGTAGATGGGAGGGACATTCAGTTTGAAGAGGTTTTTGAAATGGCATAGAAGAAGACAGGAGGCTTCTGGGATGTTGGCTGAGGAGGAAGGTCAGCAGGGTGCTTTTACTAACTCTCTGAGCTACAGGCTTTCACCCCAGCATGTGGCTCCCGAGTCTTAATTGGTAAAAATTAAACAAAAGAGATTTTGTCAAAGATGACATTTGAACACATAAGCAACGTGTATTCCAATAAATGTAACTAGAATTTTAAAAAAGGAGTACGAACTGCTCTTGAAGATCTAAGTTCAGTTCTTAGCACCGATGTCAGGCTGTTCTCAATCACCTGTAACTCTGGATACAGGGATTATTGAACCATCTTCTGGCCTCCAATGTGTCTCCACTCAAATACACATATCCATAAACAGATACACAGACATTTATGAAATTAAAAATAAGAAATAAAGCCTTTTTAAAAACAATTAATTTGTTAGTTCACATGTTAGTGAAAGTTTTTGTAACAATAAAGGGACATCAACAATAAAATTGCTTCTAAAGCTTTATCTATAAATAATATTTGAATGGGTTTAAAATGAGAAGTGGTCAGCAACATTCCTGCTAAATTATGTCACATTAAATGCACTAAAGCTTCAAACATAATGGAAATATTAGGAAAAAGTAGGTCTAATAGAAACATGAAGAGGTAGGGAGATTGTGAGTAGCTGGATTGAAGTAAGAAATAATGACCACGTTGAGAGTAATGAAAACTCAGAAAGCAGCAGTTTGAGCTGGATGGAAGGGCAGAGATAATTAACTCAGTGTCAGTGTTCCAGGTATTCTTGAAGTTAGTTAGAATTTAGAGGATACTGAGGGAGGGAGAACCAATTTTCTTTTTTTTTTATTTTTCTTTATTTTTTGTATTAACATGAATATTCATACACTGTTCTTCAATATTTGGCATTTTTTGAAATATGTGATAAAAAAACTTAGAACCTTATTCTCTGACACCATTTATATGCACAGGTTTATAAGATGTTCCAATTTACCAATAAATTAAACAAATTAAGTTCATTTAACTCTATGTTCAGTTAACAAATTATCAAGTGTTGTAAAAATACTTATTCTGTAGATTTTTATTTTTTTATACATTGTTTTGTTTTATTTTTTCCATTCAAAAACATAATTAAAGAAATAAAATTTTTACCTTTCTTCTCCTTCTCCCGGTCCCCTCCCACTACCCCCCCCACCCTTCCTCCCTCCCCCTTCTTCCTTGAAAGAGGGCATGGTGCCCTGCCCTGTTGGAAGTCCAAGGCCCAACCCCCTCCCTCCCGGCCTAGGAAGGAGTGCATTCAAAAAGACTCGGTTCCCAAAAAGTTAATACATGCAGAAGAGATAGGTCCTGGTGTCATTGTTGATGGGTTCTACGTCTGCCAACTTTCGCCGCCACATTCAGAGAGTCTGGTTTGATCATATGCTCATTCAGTCCCAGTCCAGCTGGATTGGTGCGCTCCCATTAGTTCAGGCACATTGTCTCAGTAGGTGGACCAGCCCCTCACGGTCCTAACCTCCT
>PVIU01029280.1:0-17774 GCA_004026605.1 Ondatra zibethicus
TACCTCCCCACCCCTCCTCCCTCCCCCTTCTTCCTTGAAAGAGGGCATGGTGCCCTGCCCTGTTGGAAGTCCAAGGCCCACCCCCATCCCTCCCGGCCTAGGAAGGAGTGCATTGAGCATATGATCAAACCAGACTCTCTGAATGTGGCGGCGAAAGTTGGCAGATGGAGAACCCATCAACAATGACACTAGGACCTATCTCTTCTGCATGTATTATCTTTTTGAGGACCGAGTCTTTTTGAGTCCTTGTTTTTAAAAACAACAAAATAACAACAACAAAAGCACAAACAAAAAAGGATAAGTGATGTTTTTTGCTGCTCATGAAAAAGTTACATACTTTCTTTTGGTTTTGATTTTTTTTTCTTTTAAAACTAGCTATAATTATATAGAGGGTTATGTGTATATATGTGACTTACTATCTATCCTACATTTTATTTTATGAAACATCATAAGATTCTTATTTCATCTTAAATAATATGAGTATCAAATATTCTTATAAAATATTTATAGTTCATGTGTTATTTTCTGTTTGCTAGTATGTCCTTGAGTATTTTGTATATAGTATCAGTAAAGTTTATCCAGTGCTCACTTTGCCAGTTAACTACTATAAATGATGTAGAAACAAGCACAGAAAGGGCAAACAGATTCCCAAATTACCAGGCAATGAGTGGAGTAAGACTCAAACCATCACTTTCTGAAGCCCATTGCTTTTCAGTGTGATCCCTAAAAACCAAAAGCATCAGCCAAAAACATACTGATGAAAACCAGCGAGCTTTTCTTGAGCAAACCTTGAGCTGATTCTGATGCATGCTAAGCTTTAAGAATCATCGATTTACTTAGCAGTCACTTTCTTATTAAGACCTTCTTTGCCTGTCGTACATAAAATCTTACATTCCCATATCAGCTTCCTATCCCTTTCAATACTTTTTTTACTTATCATTGTCTAACAGTCTACACACATACCCCTTTATTTTTGGTGGCCTCCCTATTTCATATCTGTCTGCCTTACTGAACTCTGTATACCTGTTTGTGATCATTCTCCTACCTTGACACTATTCCTCAATTCTTCAGTAAACATTTTAGTAGGCTTTTCATTGTGGTTTCAGAATACATAACCAACCTTGTTTCCATTATTTTTCATTTTCTTTATGCAGAACAGCATTTTTCTATCACTTTTCTGCCCCTAGTTGCTTATTCATTTTTGTAATCTCTTTGTTTCTTTCTGCTTTTTGTAATATTTATTTTTGTGCATGTGTTTTGTATGTCTTGAGTGTATATGCATGTATGTGCAAGTATGCATGCCTGTGCACAGATATAGAGACCAGAGAGGATGTGTGTCCTCTTCTGTTGCACTGTCTATTCATTTGAGACAGGGTCTCTCTCTCTGAATCTGGGGCTTGCATTTTCTTACATATGCTAGAAGCCAGCAAACTCCAGCAGTCCTCCCACCTCTTGCCTTCTCAGACCTGGGTTGCAGCTGGGAGCAAGATGCCTGGTTTTTATGTGAGTACTGAGATCCAAACTCCAGTCCTCATGATTACACAGCTAGTATATTTAACCCCTGAGTCACCTCTCCAGCCCGTATTTTGTTTTTTAACAAACGAAATTTTATTTCTTTGTTTTTATGTGTGGTGCTAGGAATCAAACCCAGAGCATGCTAAGCAAATGTTCTACCACTAGGCTTCATCCTCAGTTCTTTGTTTTGTTTTTTTGTTTGTTTGAAAAAGAGGTAAATAGCCCAGGCTAGACTCTTAACTCTATCTACCTGCCTGCACCTCCCAAGTCAAGTGCTGGGAGTACAGGCATCTACCATCATCTTCATCCCTTCCCTCCCTCTCTTTCCCTTATTCCATCTCTGCTCCCTCCTTCCTTTCCTTCCTTCCTCCCTCACTTCTTTCCTCCCTCCCTTCTTCTATCCTTCCTTGTATCCTTCCTTCTTTACTTCTTTACTGCTGTTCAAGGTGGCTTTTTTCTTTTATGGCACTGGGTCTTAGTGTAGCCTCATCTAGCCTGGGTCTCACAGTGTGGAACAGGATGACCTGCCTCTGCCTTCTGAATGTTACCATTACAGTTGTGTATCACCATACCTGGCCTCCAAGTTAGCTTTGAACCCACTGTGCAACCTGTGCTGACTTTGGACTCATGCTTCTCACATGATAGAATTACAGGTGTGCACCACCATTGTTCAATTAGTATTTCTTTTTTAAATTTTTTCTTTTTTTAGTTCCTTGAGAATTTAGTGCAATGCATTTTGATTATGTTCACTCCCTCTTCCCACTCCTCCCAGATGTCCTCCCTTCCCTATCTACCCAACTTTTTGTGTCTTTTTAAAAAATCCAACAGTACAGTTAGTGCTGCTCTTGGATGTGTGGCCTTCACTAGAGAGTGGTCAACCCACCAGGAGCCATGTCCTTAAAGAAAACTGACTCTCTTCTCACAGCAGCTATCAGTTGCTAATAGTTCCTTCACTGAGGGCAAGACATGATGCCCACCTCTTCTCTCCACACTGGAATTTTGTCTGGCCTGACCCTCCACAGGTTTTGTATATGCTTTCTCAACTGTGATAAGTATAACTGCTGTACTGTGTCACAAAACATTGTTTCCTGTACTTATCCACCACTTTTGGCTTTTCTTTAATGAAAAATGTTTGTTGCTGGGAGGTGGTGGTACATACCTTTAATCCCAGCACTCGGGATACAGATGCAGGTGGATTTCTGTGAGTTCGAGGCCAGCCTGGTCTATTAGAGCTAGTTCCAGAACAGCTAGGGCTGTTACACAGAGAAACCCAGTCTCGAAAAACCAAAACCAAAAAACCAAGAAAACAAAAACAAAACAACAACAAAAGTTTGTTGCCAAGTGGTAGTGGCACACGTCTTTAATCCCAGCACTTGGAAGGCAGAGGCAGGCAGGCAGATCTCCACGAGTTCAAGGCCTGCCTGATCTATAAATTGAGTTCCAAGACAGAGAAACCTACACAGAGTGCCCTTCTCTTGAAAAAAAAATGTTTGCTTGGGTGAATGTGCCACGGTATGCTCATGGAGGTCAGAAGACAACTTTGTATAATAGGTTCTTTCCTTCTACCTTTTACATGGAAACTGGAGGTTGAATTTAGGTCACTAGACTTACATGGCAAACGGCTTTCCCCACCAAGCCATCTTGGTGGCCCTTATTTTTTTAAGTAACGCTATAAAAACATCTTCATTTCCCTACAGAGAAAATCAGTCCCCTTAGCCTTCATTTCTTATTTCTTCCTTCACCTTTTCCACTTTCTAAGATTTGTCTATTGAGGACTTATCATATAAATGGAATTACATAGTAATTACACTTTGTGTCTGGCTTCTTTCACTTATTTTCTTATTTTTTTTAAGGTAGGGCCTCACTATGTAGCTCTGCCTGTCCTGAAACTAGCTATGTAGACCAGGCTGGCTTTGAACCATGGCAGGTGTGTGTACACACACACCGCACAAATAAATAAAAATGCACTCAGGATGACATAGCCACGTATAGTTCCTTGTGTGATTGTCCAAATGAGGGACAGTTTTCTCCCTGACTAATGGCCAACGGTGGCTCTCATCTACAAGATCATCCCTCATGTTCTACTACACAGACTTCTCCTAGCATGACAGCTCACTTCTTTGAAATCAGCAGGAGAATTCTCTTTTTAGCCTGCTGAAATTATTCTGTATCTTGTTATGTTCATGGATCCCGATCACCTCCAAGAGGGAAAAGTTCTTCCAGTATGTACTCCAGGGGGCAGTAATTTTGGTGCCCATCAGTATTCTGCCCGCCACACCATAGAATATTCATTTTCACAAGTCTCTAGCCCTGATATTTCTTGTGGTTCATGTTGCTTTATGGATTTGTATTTGTTTTCTGATACTGTTTTTGGTAGTACTTGAGATCTGTGGCCTTGCGGATCTTAAACAGATGCTTTACCCCTGATAAAGTCATTTTATATAGTAAAACTAGTAATTTGGATGCCTTAAAACATAATACAAAACATTTTTTCTCACAGTATCAGAATTTTGGATGAAAGAGTCCCTATCTTGAAATTACAAAGAAAAAATCCAATATACTTTTACATGGTGGTTTATGCCTGTCATCCTTGCTGTCAGGAGTCTAAAGCAGGAGGAGGATCTTGAGTTTAAGGCCACCAACCTGAGCCTATATGGCTAGACTAGACCCTGTGTGAAAAACAACAGAAATATTTGTGTATATGTGCAGTGTTTACATGTATCTATTTCAATTCATTGTTTTTGACCTTGCTACACCTGTGCAATCTAGTCCTAGGACTAACATTCCCACTATTTGCTGAGAGTCAGATGGGTTACAACTTGCTGGCTATCTCTGTGTATGAATTGTCAGGTTTTTTGTATGTGCTGAAAACTTGATGCCATTGTGCCATGGAATACCAGAACGCTGGGGCTCTAATATTTTGTGTTTGTATAACGACTCTGATTTTAAAATTGTGCTGGCTTTATATACCATTAATTGTCTTTTTTCTTTTTGAAAGGATATAATTGACACTGGTAAAACAATGCAGACTTTGCTTTCCTTGGTCAAGCAGTACAACCCCAAAATGGTTAAGGTTGCAAGGTATGTATGACATTTTAAAGTAGAATGTTTTCTTCATTTGGAGCACTGAGTAGTTGCTTCTTTGTAAGGAGAATGCTTTCTGCTCTCATTTTATCATTAAAAAGTAATGTAATCTTAAAACTTAGACAGCATCCTTTGTAATTTTATTGTGTGTTAATAAAGCCCTTCATTATAGTCAACTCCTTGTCTAATACAGTATATACAAGGCCTTGGATTCAGAACCACTGCAGACACTAAGCTCCCTAGATATTCAAGTCCTTCATGAGAAAAATGTCAGAAGGGCTGGTGAGATGACTCAGTGGGTGAAGTCAACTCCTGCCAAGCCTGACAACCTGAGTTCAAACCGTAGGACCCACATGGTGAAAGGAGAGAACTGACTCCTAAAAATTTCCCTCTGACATCCATGAGTATACCATGACACTTGCCCCCAACCCACATACAAATAAAATAAATATAATTGAATTTTTAAAATGTCAAGAGTATTTGCATAGAACCTGTGCATAGTCTCCCATATACTTTAATACCTATTACAGTGTTAATGTCATATAAATAATTATGCTGAATCATGTAGGGAAATATTTATGTTTTAGCATAGTTAGAATGTGTGTGTGTGTCATGTGCAGTGTGTAGGTGAGTACACATGTGCACCTATGCAAAGGCCAGAGCAGGACTGGATATCTTCCTCTATTGTCTGAGACAGGGTCTCTAGCTGAGCTGTAAGTTCAAAGTTTTAGCAATGCAGGCTGTTTGGTGGGTGAGCTTTTGAATCTATCTCTAACCTCACAGCTCTGGGGTCACAAACAAATACAGCCATGGCCAGCTTTTCAGGTGAATACTGAAGAGGCAAACTCGGGTGCCTGTGGCTTGCAGACCAACTTGATACAAGTTTTTAGATACAGAACTCTCACACATATGTAGAGTCAAGTAACAGTTGGTTTTACAGCATGTTATTTATGTCAAACTTGTGCTGAGTAGCATGAGAGGATCTAGAGTCACCTTGTGAAATGGAAACCAGTGATACCAAAGGTGATACCCACAAGGGGTGGGCTCTGAACATCTGGATCTCCTGGAGTCCAGTGATGGATAAGGCATCCTATTTTGTGTCATCATTGAAATTTTACAATGCCTGCTTCCTTTTTCTGAAGCAGTCCCACATCTTCCTTGCTATATACCTGAATGTTTGGCTTTTGCTTTCATAGTTCTTTCTGTTTTTTTTTTCCTTAGTTATAGTTTGATCCTACAGCACTTGTTATCTCCACTTTACAGACGAGAATGTTGACACATAGGGAATTGCCCACAGACACAGAGCTAATGTACGGAGATGATTTGAATACAGGGAACCTGCTTAGTTGATGCTTCTGTTATTTTAAGTTAGAGTTTGCTGTTGCTAAAATTAATAATCATTTTTATTTTGTTGCTGTTACATTTTGCTTTGTTTTTACTTTTACAATTTCTTTTTGATTTAAAAAATCTTTGACTAATCTGTGGTTTTTGTGTAGAGGAAAGTTCATGTCTTTTTTTCCCTCCCTGAATGATTAACTGATTCTTAAAATTTTTTAATTATACTTATTTATTGTGGCAGGGATATGGGCATGTGGCACATGTACTTGTGTAGGTCAGACAACAGCCTGGGGGAGTTGATTCTTTCTACCTTGTTAGTCCTGGGTGAAGGTGGGATACAGGTTGGCAGACTTGGCAGCAATAGTCTTACCCACTGAGCCATCTCTGTTGGCCAAGTAACTGGCTTTTACAAAGTCTTTTTAAAGGATCAAATTATCTGAATAAAGTCTTTGAATCTGTATAATTTTAATAAAGCCTATTAAGGAGTTTATGCTCATGAACTTTTCTGATAGATAGTGCAAATGTCCCTCAGTGAGAGTTTGTCTTGCTGGAGGTGAGATGTGCTCAGAGAATACTTGGGTAATTTTTTTGATAATGCAGTTGTTTTACACAAGTGTTTTGTTTTTTCCCAAAATAAAAAATTAGAAAGTTGTTACTTGATATGAATATAAGATAGTATGGCCACTCTAGAAAACAGTTTCTTTAAAAACTGTAAACGTGCTGGGTGGTGGTGGCACATGCCTTTAATCCCAGCACTCAGGAGACAGAGGCAAGTGGATCTCTGTGAGTTTGAGGCCAGCCTAGGCTACAAGAACTAGCTCCAGGACAGGTTCCAAAGCTACAGAGAAACCCTGTTTTGAAAAACCGAAAAAGAAAGGAAGGAAAGAGAGAGAGAGAAGGGGAAAAAACCTGCACATGTAACTACCAGAAGGCCTTGCAAGTTGTGCTGAGTGCTTATCCCTGAGAAGGGAAAATACATGTTGATAGCCAGGTATGGTGGTTCACCCCTGTGATCCCAGCATTTGGAAAGTGGAGGCAGGAGGATCACATTGAATTTGAGACACGCAGCCTGAGCTGTCATGCCTGTCTCATACCTCCCTACTCAAATCTGTACATATGAATGTTCATAACATCATTTGTGATAGCCCAGAATTAGAAGCAACAAAATTTTAATAAAACTGTAGTACACCTATACCATCAAATCAGCAGTAAAGAGGAACTATTGATATAAAACAGTTCAGATGAGTCTTACTGGAGCTGTACACTTTAAGCAGCACATAAAGCAGATATTTTGCTTTGTTTAAACTGCTTGCTTACCTGCCCCTGTTTTGACATGCCTAAAATTCCCTATTTTAAAAAGGGTATTATAATAAGACACCCCCCCAAAAGCAAAGTAATAAAACTGTATGATTCTACTTATATAACCTACTTTGAAATGGCAAAGTCATACAGATGATGAACAGATTAGGGGTTGCCAGGGGTTAAGGGAATATAGGAGGGAGCTTCGCATGATTCAAAGTATCTTGATTGTGGTAGTGATTAGATAAATTCACATGTGATTAAAATTGCCTGAACTACACAGAAAGAGATGAATTTATATAAAATTGGTGAAATCTGCATGCAGTCACTTAGTTCATCAGTGTCTGTGTCTTGGTTTGATAATCAAGTCTCTGGGTTCAATCTCCACTGGGGGGGAAAAAAGGTTTTTTAAACGCATTTGTTTCACAGGCTAAAGTTCTCGTTTGTGAGCCAGTTATTAAGTCTTGATAAAAGAGCATTTCTTACCCACACCCTTTAAAGTTTAGGGGTTGTATTTCAAGGATTCTGCATCTGGATCCCTTATCTTTTCATCTTTGCTTATTGGGCACCCCCGCCCATTCATCCTCCTCAGCAGCTGTGTTTCAACAGACATGTGAGTTTTAGTATTCTGCTTCTTGCCATCTTCCAGGTAGAAATCAGTCAGGTCCTTGTCTTTCGTGTGACCTCTGATTTAGCTCTCCATTTCTGTCTTCCTATGGGTATGCAAAGCTGACCATATTCTAAATGTAGACAATACTACTTAAGAACACTGTTTTCTTTTGTAATGCTCTGTTGTCTTTCCATATCTCACATGTAATATTTTGTAATTAACAGCTTGCTGGTGAAAAGGACCTCTCGAAGTGTTGGGTATAGGCCAGACTGTAAGTAGATGCTCTTTGGTCAATCATTTTTCCTATAACTGAAAAAATTGACTGTGAAATGTCTTAGAGTTACTTTAGAGAACATTTGTAAAGAAGGCATATTTGCAAGTATTAGATTTGAAAGTGCTATTTTCTGTATCTGAATAATAAACTGTGATTCTTTATAGTTGTTGGATTTGAAATTCCAGACAAGTTTGTTGTTGGATATGCCCTTGACTATAATGAGTACTTCAGGGATTTGAATGTAAGTAATGCTTCTTTTTTTTCCTCACTCTCATTTTTTCAAAAACCCACATAAAAATTTAGGAAAGGGAAGAATTGTTTTCTCCCAGCACCTTGTAATTTGACCAGACTGCTGGTTCCCATTAGTCACAAAGCTGCAGTCAAGTACAGATGTCCTTAGAACTGAAATTTGGCCAGGTTAGGGTGACACTTCTTGCTGGCTGAAATAGCTGAACAGCTTTAATATACAATAACTGTCTCACTGTTAAATGATTTAAATCTTGTAATTGACTCTACTTCAGATACCTGCTTCCCACTCCCTCAGGTGAGTTTATGAAACATGGTCCAAGAGTAGTTAAGAAGACTACATGGACAGCATTATCTAAAATGCAGGTTTTATTTCATCTTTTTAAAATTACTTACCTTGGGGGCTGGAGAGATAGCTCAGTGGTTAAGAGCACTGCCTGCTCTTCCAAAGGTCCTGAGTTCAATTCCCAGCAACCACATAGTGGCTCACAACCATCTGTAATGAGATCTGGTGCCCTCTTCTGGCCTGCAGGCATACATGCAGACAGAATACTGAGAATACTATATACATAATAAATAAAAAAATCTAAAAAAAATTACTTACCTTGAACCCTATTTTTTGGGAGGGGTTCTTTGAGACAGGGTTTCTCTGTATAGCTCTTACTGTCCTGGAACTCCCTCTGTAGATCAGGTTGGCCTCAAACTCACAGAGATCCATGTACCTCTGCCTCTCCAGTGCTGGAATTAAAAGCTTGTGCCATCACCTGGCTACACTGGCCCCATTTTGATATGCCTTCAATGCTCAGCTTTATGTTTTTCAAAGTTCCATAGTAAGGAAGAAAAAGAGCACACTAACGGAACATATTTCTGCTTTGTTTTCAAAATGTGTTCTCTCAAGTTACTGTTCCAAATTACTTTATTTGGTAGGAACCCAGACAATGTAGTAGTATTCTCTAATGCTGTTCTTGCCTCTCCAGAATACATTTTTCTAATGTGAATTTCTTTTATTTTATAGCATGTTTGTGTCATTAGTGAAACTGGAAAAGCCAAATACAAAGCCTAAGACAAGAGTTCAAGTCGAAATCTGCAAAACATAAGGAGTCCCATTGATGTTGCCAGTCAAATTAGCAAGCATTCTAGTTCTGCAGCTATCTGTTTAGGAAAACTTTTTGCATGAACCTTATAAGAATTTTATGTTTTTTTATTTTTAGAAATGTCAGTTGCTGCATTCTTGAAGTTTTTATTTGCACTATGAACCTATAGGCCAACTATTGGTTCTCTTTGGTAGATTGTCACTTACCTTGTGAACAAAATAAATCTCTTAAATTACCACTATTAATAATACTGAGATTGTATGTGTAAGAAGCATTTAAAGAGAAGATATATTAGTTTTTTAATTGGTATTTTAGTTTTTATATATTCAGGAAAGAAAGATGTAATTGAATATTGTTAATTATACCACCATGTGTTTAGAACAGTCTGAAGCACTCAGTTTCATGTCAGTAACCATCTAAGAAGTTTTGCTCAGTGGAATAAACGTATGTTTCAGCAGTGTTGACCGTATTTTCCCACTTGGATTATTTTAGTGAATCGTTGTCAACAGTTTCTTTTAAATGCAAATAAATAAATTATAAAAAATTACCACTTTTTGAGTTCTTTAATGTAAAAGTTCTTAAACTAAGGTCTGTCTCTTATAGAACTCTACATGCCTATCATTTCCTTATAAATTAACTTGATACAATTTTCCATTGGTTACCTTTTCCTTAAGTTTTAGTAGCTAATTTAACTTTAATCCTCACCAAATATTGCAAGTAATGGTTATCAGGTAGAATGGTTTGGTAGATTTAGGGAAGCTCCTGCCTACTTGAGATTGTAAATTACAGATACTCAGTACTATTTACTACATGTTCTTCTGTTAAAAGAACACAGCTCTTGGATTTCTGAGAGGTTGTTCAGACTGCAATTTGACCTACAATTTTGTTTTCAGACATGTCCTGCTACCTTCTTGTGTAGATAAAGCTTTATTAACCAAAGAACAATAACAATAAAACATTGTTTTGATTTTTAGGAGTAAGAGAAATATTTTAAGCCAAAAGTCCTATTTGCCTTTCTGCTGTAGTGAGATATGAAGTAGGGAGCTTTAAATACCAAGTAAGAACTTGCTGCGGTCAAACTAATGGGATGGATCAGCAGGTAAAGGCTTGCAGGACACCTGCATGGTGAAAGGAGAGGACTCCTCCAGGTTGTCCTCCCACCATCACAAGTGTGGCTCCACACACCTTCTAAGCTGACAAAACAAATGTAATTAAGTAAAAAAAATGCCACAGTCCTAGAACTTCTAGTTTATTAAAACCATATATTTCTGTTTTCTCATTCGTTCTTCATAGCCTGGTGTTTCCATTTGTAGTTGCAATGTCAAGAATAACTGCTGAGGGCTGGAGAGATGGCTCAGAGGTTAAGAGCATTACCTGTTCTTCCAAAGGTCCTGAGTTCAATTCCCAGCAACCACATGGTGGCTCACAGCCATAAAAGAATAACTGCTGAGCCCTTTCCTCCCTAAGGTGTCACCCATGAGGACCACCTGGCTACTCTAGCTAACACCCACCTCTCGGCTGAGCCTTCTTACTCTCCTTTATGTTGCACTATCACCTCTGTTGGCTTGAGCCGTGTGAGATGACCCTTTTTGTAGGTAAAACAACACGTCCCTACTTGGCTATTGGCAGTTTGAAGTGATGTAAATGAATAACATGCCTCATAATTTACATTTGTGTTCATATTTTACTGTTTGCCCAACCCCCTGCTAGAATGTAAGTTCCAAAGGAGGCAAACCACTTTGAGATAAGGTCTCCCCATTATGTAGCTCTAGCTGTCCCGGAACTCACTATATAGACCAGAACTCCCAGAGATCCACCTGTCTCTGCTTCCCTAGTGCTTGGATTAAGGGGGTGTGCCACCATGCTCAGCTCACAAAACAGTTTGATCTAGCTTTTTGGTCTGTCTGTACCGAGGCAGGGCTCTCTTAACCCATACTGGCTTCAAACTCACCACACTTCTGCCTCTGCCTCCCAAGAATGTGGATTACAGCTCAGCAATCTGTGTCATTCACTGGTGTGTATTAGGTGACTTCATCAGTGCCTAGAGAATAGGAGGAGCTCACATGGTTGTTGAACGAGTAGGTAGCTAAGATCTCTGGCCCTATGCTGGGCTAGATTGTCTAGTCCTTAATAGTGACTTGGCTTCAAATTACTTACCTTTAGAACCTGGTAGTGGGGGTTGGTGCTGTATTTTCTCTCTTTGTACATTTTTGAGGGGGTTATACTCAGGACATAGAAGGTATGTGGAAGTCAGAGGACAACTTCTGGGAATAGGTTATCTTCCACTGTGTGGGTGTCAGGACTCGAACTCAGATCATCAGGCTTGGCAGCAAGTACCTGCTGAGCTATTTTGCTGGACTTACCTGAAGGATTAATTAGCTACAGTGGAGGTGAGACAGAACAATGACTGGACACATAGCAAATGCTTCAGCAGCATTAATTGTTGCTGGAAAGCAATGAATGTAAAGAAGTTTTGTTAAACCGTGACAGCCCTGATTTAACCCAGACCTGCCTGAACCTGCATTTCATCATGAAGTAGTTTCAGTTTTTAGTATGTTTTAGCTCATTGCCCAGCTCATCCAGAACTGTAGCTAACATCTGGGAAAGAAAATGCCTCTTTGCATTTGCTTAACCTAATTTTGAGGGTATGTAATTCTAGTAATTTTGTTGAGTCAGAGGTTTCTTGTGGCCTAGGTTGGCTTTGAACTGAACTCTGTTGCTGAGTGCGACCTTGCACTTTTGATCCTCTTGTCTCCACTGCCCAAGTTCTGGAATTACACCCTATTTATGTAGTGCTACGAGTTGAACCCAGGACACTCACCTGACCTACGTCACCACCCCCGTTATGTCATTTTTTAAAAAACCAGCTTTCTACAGATCAAATATAGACAGTTTGTAAGACAGGAAAGGGGAGTTACTGAGAGGAACAGCAGCCATTTGTAGGGGAACAGTTTAAGATATAGGAAAAGTAAAATTTGAAAGGACACGGTACTTTTCCATGTTTATTTAGTATAGGAGCAAATGGTCACAACTGTCCTATCTCAATTCTCTGGGGCTACACTTTCACCGCAGTCCTGTAAAATTATGCCGATGAAGAAAGCAAAATTTCACTGAAGTTGTGGAGGGACACAGGGAAGCATATATCCATTTTAGGAGTTACAATGGAGTTTTTTTGAGGGGGCACAGAAGCCTGGGCCCCAGCAACCCCAACAAGCTAGGCTCAGCCACCCATCCCCAATATGCATTAAAAAGACAAGTCTTTGTGAGAAGCAGAAAAGGAGATTTATTTAATGTTGGAAAGGATAAATAAAAGTGTCCAGTGATTCCAAGATAATCCTTCCAGAGTACCAGCATGAGGTTTAGGTTGCAACAGAGGAATCTGGGGAAAGATGTAAGAGAGGCGTAGTTAAGCAGTCCTGATAAGGCATGATCTCGTTGATAGTTGTCTCAGTTTTGGTTTTGCAAGATGAGCCCAAGCCCTTATCCCTGTCATCTTTCTTCTCTTGCAGGAGTTATCTTTGTTCCTACAAGTATCTCTCTGCTGCAGGGGTATGCCCTCATGGATAATTGCTCCCACCTGTCCTCCAAGATTCTGTCCTATGATTCCTAGGTAACTCGAGGAAAGGTTAAGGCTGACTTTGCCCTTTCAGCTGAAGTATACAAGAGACAGAAAGTGAAGACAGAGATACCAGGCTTTTATACTGTTTTCAGTTATCTTGGTTGGGTCCAAGTGAGGAGTCAGTGTGTTTTAACAGAAACATTGAATCGCTTGTTTTAGGAATATTGCTACCCAAGAATGTGTTGGTGATTTGTCATATAAAAGCTTTTGCAGTCCTCCGTGACAGATGCCTAGAATCATATCTTTATATATTGGTAGGTCACTGTTTTAATTCTCTATGCAGAAGATTTATAGATGTTAATGGAACTACCATTGTGTTAGCTTGTAAGGTTAGTCAGTTGTGTCCTTCCCTGAATTTGAGATTCTACAGTCTTCTCTGTCCCATGTGTTGGAGAACACAAGCTAAATTCAGTCTAGTTGGAGAGAGAAACAGTAAAAAAGACTTTTTTATTTCATTTGTATTACTTTGTTTTATTTTTGCAATAGGTGTCTTATAGGCCAGACTAATATTATAGGCATGTACCTACTACCACACGAGGCTAGGAGAGCTGGGTCATGGTGGCGCACGCCTTTAATCCCAGCCCTTGGGAGGCAGAGACAGGTGGATCTCTGTGAGTTTAAAGCCAGCCTGGTTTACAGAGTGAGTTCCAGGACAGCTAAGGCTACACGAAAAACCCTGTCTCAAAAAAACAAAACAAAAAACAACAAAAAATATTAGACCGGGCCTTTTCCTAACCAAGTCCTCTACCACTGAGCTATACTCAGCCCTAAGACAGCCTGTGGTGGACGTGAGAGGCAGGCCCTCTTCATTAGGGTGATTAGGAAAGGTGATGGTTGAGCTGAAAACAGGGAAAATCCAGGGGAAAGAAAGCAGAAGAAAACGAGATGGTGACAAGCCATGGGGAGTTGTTGGGGGAAGAGTGGTAGGAACTAAGGCCAGAAAAGAAGGCCAGAGCTGGTCCATGAATGACCTTGAAAGCTGCGGCGCCAAGAAGTACGAAGTTTCTGCATTCCACAATGGGAAGGCGCTTGAGGGTTTAATGCCAGCAATGAGAAGACTTCGCTTGCATTTTAAGGGCACATGGGCTTCAGGGGTAATAGTGGCCGCGGCAGCTAGCTACTGTTTGCTGTAGTCAGATGCTATGCAAGTGGTTTCTACACATTATTTTCATGTGCAGCACATTTCACAGGTGTTCTGTGGCCACATTAGGCAAGTGTGCCATGGAAAACTGGCCATGCCTTCCTGCCTGGGCTGTTGCAGTGGCCTATGCCCTGATCTACTTCCACCTTGGCCTATTTTTTCTCACACTCTTCCCTCTTTTTTTTTTTTTAAATCCCAGCACAAGAACTGGAACATTCCAAAATAAATAAATCTTCAAAAAAAAAAATTAAGAGACTAGAATGATGGCTCAGCAGTTAAGAGCACTTGTTGCCCTTGTAGAGGACCTGGGTTCAGTTCCCATTAGCAACATGGTTCACAACCATCCATCATTCCAGTTTTGGGGGATCAGAGCCTCCGTGGGTATCAGTTACGCATGTGGTACACAGACACATATGCAGGAAAAACACTCGTAAAGATGCCTGGGGAAGAAGCTAGCATCCTCTTGTAATGAAGCCCAGCACTGCACAGGTGGAGCCAGGAGAACCGGAAGTTCAAAGTGATCCTCAGCTACAGAGAGTTCCAGAGAAGGCTGACCAATGTGAGATGCTGTCTCAAAAAACCAAGCAAGCAAGCAAGCAAACAAGCAAACAAAATCCTTTCAAGCCAGGCGGTGGTGGCGTACGCCTTTAATCCCAGCACTTGAGAGGCAGAGGCAGGCAGATCTTTGTTAGTTTGAGACCAGCCTGGTCTACAAGAGCTAGTTCCGGGACTGGCTCCAAAGCTACAGAGAAACCTTGTCTCGAAAAACCAAAAAAAAAAAAAAAAATCCTTTCATTGTAGCTAGGAGTGCTGGTGAGTACTGTTAGCCTCACTCGAGAGGATCACTTGACCCCAAAAGTTTGAAGCAGGACCCCATTTCAAGAATAAAAATTAAAGGCAAAAAAAGCTTTAGTCATAGTGAGTTTCTTTTCTGCTGGAATCCTTTGGGGGACTCTGTTTTACAGAGAAACCCAAGTCCTCTCCGGGGAGAATGTATTCCCCCTCATGCCAACCTGGCCCCTTCCAAGCAGGCTCTGGCATCTCTCAGCTGGCCTCCTTAGTTCAAGCACTGGGACTGCCACAAACGCCTCCCAGCTGGCCTCCCTCCCCTCTTCTGATCCCATTAAGTCTTCTCCCTGCATGCAAAGTGATCTCTCTGGTTTATTTCCGAAAGAGAGAGAGAGAGAGAGAGAGAGAGAGAGAGAGAGAGAGAGAGAGAGAGAGAGAGAGAGAGAAAATACCATGTTGTTCATGTAGAGGACAGAGGACAGTCTGTGGAAGTTGGAACTCTTCTACCAACCTGGAATGGAACCCAGGTTGATAGGCATGGTGGCAAGCGTCTTTGCCCGCTGAGCCACCTCACCAGCTCTAGTTTTGTTTATTTTTACTATTGTTTTATTTTTATTTAATTTGTTTATTTTACTTTTGGGAGGAAGATGATCTTTTCAAAATATAAATTAGATCACATCACCTCCTTAGCACCTCAGAAAACCCATGTATAGACTAGCCCCGCTCACGCCACTAATTTATCCCCATCTCGCCCTTAGGACTCCTTCGCTTCCACCATACCACCATTTTACCAGTCCTTGAGCCTGCCTCCTCCTTGCCTCGGGATCCCTGTAACTCCTGTCCCTTCTCTCTAACACTCTTCCCTGCCACTCAGCAGGGTCACCTTGGTGAACCCTGTCCCATCTTTAACCACCTCGATATCCCTTTTCAGCAATGACTTCAGTAATTTTCCTCATGGTTCTCAGCATTGTTGAGGCCAAGCAGTCCTTATATAGTTAACACCAACAGGGGGCAGCTTGGACTCTGGCATAGATTTGGCTGAGAAAGAAACAGTATAGATAGTTTTTAGACCATGGAACATGGAAGCCAACATGGGGTCTGCTCCCTACACCCCTGGTCCCACAGTGGATTGCTCTGTCATGGGGTCTGCTCCCTACACCCCTGGGTCAGTTCCAGACCCCAGCCTAGTGATTTTATGGCCTGCAGATGTACCCTTATTGGGGTGGCTAGGCCAAAAGTCCCATGCCTTTCCAGAACCTGGGAGGTAGCTTCCACAAGATGGGGAGCTGGATGACAAACGGCCTTGGGACAGCTCACAGAACTATGTTCAGGAAAGGATCTGAGGGCGTTTCTTCAAGATGGGGCAGGCTGCATTGACCGTCTCAGTAAGTCTGTCATGATACCACCTCTTGTATACTTTAAATCATCTTTAGATTACCAGCAATACATAGTACAATATGAAAGGTGGATAAATAGCTGTTACCCTGTATTGTTGAGGGAATGAGACACAGTTCAATGTGGGAGTGATTTTGTTTTTCAAAAATTTATAATTTGAGTCTGGTTGAACCCAAATATGCAGAACCCGCATGTACAGAGGGAAAACACTTGGTGGGGGGTTGAGGGGTAAGAAACCTTAATTGTTGGTTATGAAGAATAGCTAACATTTTTAACATTATTATGTGTATGTTAGGCAACAGAAGTGCTCTAAGCGCTTTCGAAATCTTCTGATAAGAAAGTTGGGTTTGCTTTTTTGTATCGTCCCAACTTCAGCGATAAAGAAATGCGGGTCCAGAGAGGGTTGCATGATTTTCCCAGGTCACGTAGCTCTTAAGTAGCAGATAAGGAACTTAAACAGAGGCAATTCTATTCCAGAATCTTCCTGAGTAATTCACTGCCCCTTAAGGCAGCTTTTCTGTAGAAAGAAATACACTAACAACGAAGCAAGTGCATTAAGCTGATTGCAGGGTTCAGGGAATAATCAGAAATGACTTGACCATCTTACATGACATTTGGATGTCCCAGCTGAACTTAAAGCATGCCTCTTGACTTCCTGTGGCACTAGGCAGCATTTTTAAAGGCCTGCAGACCTTCTCGCCAATGTACTCTTCAGATTTTTTCTTCTGGCCTATTTTACGATCTTGTGGGCAGCTTCAGACAAAATAACTTCTAGCACGAAGGATTATGGGTGCTCTTTGCCATTTGTAAATGTGAATTTTATAGACACTCCCAGCCACTTGAAAGAGTAATGTGTTTTAAATGGTTTTTTATGATTATTTGTAACCTCAAGTGTTGCTGATAAACTGTCAAATTAAATTTCAAGTTTTTGCTTCATACCACATGAGTGCAGTCTGTAACAGGCTTCCTCATTCTAATTCATGGCCAAAGTGACTTTCAGACTTGGTAGCTGTTCAGCAGAACTTCCATTCCTGATTTTTTTCCCTTCCCATGCAAAGCTTCAGTTGTAGCACACATGGCTTCCTCTACCTAGAAAGTTTACTTTGTATCTGTACGTGGTGTGCTTAATGTTTGCAGGTATATGCATGTGTGCGCGTGTGGAGGCCAGACGTTGTCATTAGAAGATTTCTTCAAGCCTTCACTTTATTTACTGGAGTGTCTTGCAATCTGGAGCTTGCTGGTTAGGCTAGTCTAGCTACCCAGCTAGCACTTGGAACACGTCTCACCTCCAGGATGAGTGCTGGGATTGCATTTGGGCCACCATGCTACCAGATTTACTTCCTCCCTCCCTCCCTCCCTCCCTCCCTCCC
>PVIU01029281.1:0-17769 GCA_004026605.1 Ondatra zibethicus
CTCCTCCCTCCCCCTTCTTCCTTAAAAGAGAGCATGGTGCCCTGCCCTGTTGGAAGTCCAAGGCCCACCCCCCTCCACCCCGGCCTAGGAAGGTGTGCATCCAAAAAGACTCGGTTCCCAAAAAGATAATACATGCAGAAGAGATAGGTCCTGGTGTCATTGTTGATGGCTTCTCCGTCCGCCCCCATTGGCAGCCACATTCAGAGAGTCTGATTTGATCATATGCTCATTCAGTCCCAGTCCAGCTGGATTTGGTGCGCTCCCATTAGTTCAGGCACACTGTCTCAGTAGGTGGACCAGCCCCTCACGGTCCTAACTTCCTTACTCATCTTCTCCCACCTTCTGCTCTTCAACTGCACCTTGGGAGCTCAGTCCACTGCTCTGATGTGAATGTGGGTCTCTGTCTCTATCTCCATCCATCAGATGAAATTTCTATAATGGTGATCAAGATATTCATCAATGTGACTATGGGACAAGGCTGGTTCAGGCACCCTCTCCTCTGCTGCCCGAACAGTAGATAATATCGCATACAAGTAGCCAAAGAAACCATAGCTATGTCCA
Source organism: Ondatra zibethicus (assembly GCA_004026605.1). Taxonomy (NCBI): domain Eukaryota; kingdom Metazoa; phylum Chordata; class Mammalia; order Rodentia; family Cricetidae; genus Ondatra; species Ondatra zibethicus. The sequence continues at coordinate 562 of PVIU01029281.1, forward strand.
CATGTGGCTCTGCAGGGTGGGAGGGGACCCTTGCGATGACTTTCCTTTGGTCTCCCAAGTGGTGGGTGGGATCTCTGCCTAAGATTCAAGTGCAGGTAACTAAAGGGAGTGGTCTGGTTTCTAAGAACAGTTATTTTAATTGTGGAGGACAACAGGAAAAGGAGACAGGGAGTTTTGCGTGAACTCAGTTAGCAGACTCTCATTCAATTTGATAGTATTAGAAGGGTGTGGGAACTAAGGATGTTGAAGAAAAGCATGCTTGATTTGGTGGGCCATGAACTCTCAATGCAGGGTACAATGTAATGAATAATATTCTTCAAAGACAGGTTTCTCTGTCTCAGCAGAATCTTCTAATGCTACTTCTTTAAATAGACATGCATACTAGTTCATGAGTAGAACTGAAATCTTCTTAACATACACTGACTTCTCTATAAGCCAAATGTGACATCCCCAAAGAACTGTTGAATACACATCTCCTACTATCTGGAACATTTAATACTGATCACATGTTGAAGCATGTTTGCAAATGTTCATGGTTCATGACAAAAATGACTCAAGGTCCAGTAATTTCACAGTTCTTGTGGTCATCAATAAATTCTGTTATTAGTGTGCATGTTGAGAAGAAGGACAGAGACAGAAAATGTTCTCTTCCTGTTGCCATTTTAAAAAAGTAATGTACTCACTTTGGTAGCACATACTAAAATCGAAATTATACAGAGATTCTCATGGCCTCTGTACAAGGATGATATGCAAATTTGTCAAATGTTCCACAATGAAAAAAACATAATGTACTTACAGTGAGGACAATATAATATTTTGTATTTATTTAAAAGTCACAATCACTTATTAATGTGACTTTTGTACCTGCTGGCCATAATACAACTTCTCAGACTTCAACACTGAGTTAGCTGCTGCCACCTACATTTTTATTCTATGTTTATTGTGCATTGAAATGCTTTTTTTTTTTTGAGACAAGGTTTCTCTGTAGCTTTGGTGCCTGTCCCGGAACTAGCTTTTGTAGACCAGGCTGGCCTTAAACTCCCAGAGATCTGCCTACCTCTGCCTCCCGAGTGCTGGGATTAAAGGTGTGCACCACCACTGCCCGGCAACATTGAAATGCTTTTTTCTCTGAAGACACAGACAATTCTACCCTACAAAGCATCAGATTATCAAAAGGAATGCTCTAGGACCTAATGTTAAATCTATGAACTATCTTTAGGGAGCAGTTTGTGTCTTCTTTGGCATTGCTTTATTTTCTTAGCAATTTAAAAGACTCTACATTTCCCCAGATGATTTTTAAAATTATTTTTATTTTTTCAACTTTTATTTTTATACATTTGATTAAAATACAATTGCATCAATTTTGCTTTTGCCTGGCCTTCCTCGAGCCTTTTCTAAGTCCCATCCCTCTCACCCCTCTCCTGCCTCCTAACTCTCACTTTGATAACCTCTTTTTCTTTAATTATTATTGCTACACACATATGCATGTGTGTATAATTATGCTGAAGCATTAATTACCACAACCTGCCTAGTCTGTTTTTGTTGTTTGTGTGTGTAAGTATTCAGGGCTGAACTCTTTGTATTGGATACTCAATTAGGGGACTCATTTCTGGGAGAGACTAATTCTCCATCTCTCTGCAGTCATTTGTTGCCTATAGTTCTTTGTCTAGGGTTGGGACCCTGTGAGATTTTCCCCTTTCTGTATCAGTAGATCTATTGATATTGCAATTGTTTAGGTCTTTTTTATGCTGCTATTTCTGTGGGATACTTTTTCATAGCAGGCATTCTGGTATTTTGGCTCTGACAATCTTTCCACCCCTGCTTCATACCCAGCAGTGACTCCTATTAACCACAATAATGACCAGAGTGCCAACATATCTATAAAGGTGCAGTAAGTGGCACTCACATGTTTGTAACCAACAGCTGTCTAATTAGACTTGAAGTTCATTTGATAAGAAATCATCCCTGGTACTAAAAACTTAGACAAGTTCCCCAGCTCTCAGGGACAATGAGGTCACGCTCCTTAGAAGAGAGTCTATTACTGCCACTTTCTAGACCATCACAGTTCTTAGCTATATTCTCAATCTTGTGCTTATCCTCCCAGGAAGTGTAACTACCACCCCTCATCAGAGAAGCTTCTCTCCCCAGCAGTTCCTGCAACCCAGATCAGGCAATTCACAGACAACTTTAACTCTAGATCATCACAGTAAAGCACAACTGGACACAATGGAGAGATCCAGGGATTGTGGGAACCCAGATGCAGTGGATACATTGACATCACAGCTCCTGCACCTCAGGAACCATTGTGCAAGAGGGCGTGAGAGGATTATTGAGTAATGATCCCCAAAATTTTTGTTGCAGTGGCTTAAAGTACCTACATGAATAAGTTGGGAACAAGGACATTTACAGCACAGTATTGAAAATAGTACCGTGAAAATTTATTCTTGAATTAAAAAGTACTGATTGGTATGTAAGTCCATATTGTCATGTCCCTGAAAGCTGAGATTCTAAGATCCTTTTTGCAGAGTTACTGTCAGTCTCAGAATTAACATTAAATATCTGAGTTTAAAGGATGGGCTATGTGCTAGAGAGATGGCCCAGGGGTTAAGACAACTTACCACTCTTGCAGAGAATCTGGGTTCAGTTCCTAGAACCCAGATCAGGCAATTCACAACTAGATTTAACTTTAGAACCTGGGGGGTCTGAGTTTCCGAGGGCATCTACATGCATGCTGTGTGCATAAACTCATGGAGGCACATACAAACAAATTAAACAAACAAAAAAGTAAATGACTGAATAAAGGATAGGATGTGTTTATTCTATTTGTGGGAACAGTTGAAATTAAGTCTAAAAATATAAAAAACACGAAACCCTCCCTTCTGCAAACAACAACATTGTGGTGAATGCTGAGGCACACATCTGTGATCGTCCTTCACATGAAAGACATACACTACTAGATGCTCAGATTTTTGACTGTGAATGAGATATGATCTGCTTTACACAAGGTTGTGTCTCTTGCTGGTAGCAGATCAAGTGCATTGACTTCTGGGTGTAGCAGTACAAAGTCTTGGGACCTGTCTTTGTTAGCATTTTATGTTGGAGGGAGATCGCTTGTTGGTTCCCAGCCAACGGGCTACCTTAGACCCAAAATAATCATACAGGAACTATATTAATTAAATCACTGCTTGGCCCATTAGCTCTAGCTTCTTAATTGGCTAACTCTTACATATTAATTTAACCCATTTCTATTGGTCTGTGTATCGCCACGTGGCAGTGGCTTATTCAGCATGTCTGTCTCCGGAGGCAGCTCCGTGTCTTCTCCCTGACTCTGTCCTTCTTTCTCCCAGCCCTCAGCCTAGCTTTCCCTGCCTACCTAAGTTCTGCCTTGCTATAGGTCCAAAGCAGTTTATTTATTAATGGAAATCACAGCACACAGAGGGGACTCCCACATCAATTTTCTTGTTGTGAAGGGATGTTATGAGCATGGTAACTACTGTAAAGGAAAACATTTCGTTGAAGCTGGCTTTCTGTTTCAGAGATTTAGTCTATTATTTCCATGGTGAGAAGCATAGTTGCACGTAGACAGACATGGTGCTGGAGAAGTAACTGGGCATTCTACATCCAGATTGTCAGGCATCAGGAAAAGAGAATGATACTGGGCATGGCTTGAGCTTCTGAAACCTCAGATCCCACCCCCATTGACACGCTTCCTTCCACAGGGCCACAGTCACTCCAACAATGCCATATCTCCTAATAGTGTCACTCCATAAGGGCCTATGGGGGCCATTTTCATTCAAATCATTACAGGCCCCTTGCTGAAATATGAGGCATCTTGGAACATTGTTAATGCAGAGGTCCCTGAAGAACTCACATGACTTTGCCTGAGTCAGCTTCTCCCTCTGACGGATATTGTTTCTGCTATTTATATAAAGAATTTTGTCTGAAGAGTGCTCTCCAGTAAACTTTCTGCACATATGTGTATCCTAATCTGTGCAAGAGAGCATGATACCACAAACACTTCTGATTACTGCATGAAATATTGCTTGATCACATACTATTTTACTTATGAAAATACCAAAGGAACTGCTTTGTGGTTATTTATTTGACTGTGTTCTATTTAATTAATATGCCACAATAGTATATATTGCACAAACTCTTAAGGAACAACAAATCAAACTATTTTATTTCCCAAAGTTTTTGCAACATTTTTATTATTCATGTTATGATAAAATATACAAGACACACAATTGGACTTAGTCTTTTAAGTACCTCTCCTATCCAATAAAAATTAATATACAGATTGCAAGATATGATAAACTTTTAAGAAATTGAAAATGCTTCACACACTTCATATCTATTCTGTGTCATCATTTGACAATATTAGGTCTCAAGTTACAATTTTCCCAAGTGAACAAAGTTTTGAACAGATTTCATAGGTACAAACATGCAGTAATATTGGTGTAATGGGTTTTCCTCCTTTACTTTCTTTTTACAGACACGAAACCATGATGTTGCTATGTTTATATAACTTAATCTTCTTATAAGTTTAATAAATATGAATTTAAAATTTTTTATGTGTTGAGTTTTAAAAGATTAAGTATTCCAACATGTAGAAACAGGGCAGCACCCACTATATCTGTAGGAAGAGAAGAGGCCCTACATAAAGCTTAGGAAAAGAGTCACTCACTTGGAAGAGAGCACATGGCTGAATTGTAGACTTAGAACCAAGGGGCTGGAGAATGTAGAGTCATATAATGTCATCTGGTGCCTTTGAAATGACCTTGGATCAGTTTTTGACAAGGCCTGAGCATACTGGGCTTGTGTTCTAGGAGCCTAGAGCTTTTGGATAAGTAGAAAAGTGAGAGGGTTATGGAGTCATGGTTTACCTGTTTGCTTTTAGTGCTACGGTGGAAAAGAATATACAATTGTCTTTTCTCAAAATTTCAAGGGTCAATTTTATTAAAAAGCATGACAATGTAGCTGCTTCAATCTTACATGCATATGAGTCAATTTTGGAACAGTCACATACAAGCTAACAGTTGAGGGATAGCCATTCATGAAAATCTTTAAATTTATGATTCATTTTTACCAAGAGATGGTGCTCATGTATCAGTTAAAGCTATCTAGGGAGTGAATAGGAAGAGAAAATATTTTCATTGATTGAATCAGAAGGTAGAAAAATCAAGACAATGGAATAAAGGCAATATACTTACATTTTTTCATTTTGCCTTTGAAATGTTGACAGTTTAAAAATACAGTTCTCTGAAAATGCATTGTTAAACAGCATCCTGTCACAGGAGAGGCAGCACACCAGATTAACCTGCATATAAGACAAGTATAGGCGATTGTGGCCACTCTAATCCCTCTATACCAACATCAAAGCTGGAATGGAAGAGTAAGAATGACAGAAAAGGGTTGTTGTTAGTGAACAAGATGGTTTAGTAAATTAGTGATAGTAGATTCTCTTCCAGTAATAGGGACTTTACTAGTCCTGAGTAATTAGCGAGGTTTCCCATACCAGGCATGGTGTTCCTCTTGTTGATCAAGCCTTAAGTCCAATTAGAGAATTGCTGGTTGTTGCCAAGGTATGTGTGCCATTACTTCACCATTAGGATTATCTTGCCTTGCTGGTAGTTGGTGTGGCTCATAGGAGTGGTAGCTGGGTAAGACTGTTGGTTACTTTCCATCTTTGCTTCCAAAGATGGATCCCTCTGATACCATGAAAACTAGCCCTCAGGGAGGGGTCATTAAGAACACACCAATTGGCTGTCCAGTGCCATATGGTCAGACTTGAAAATGTATATAGAAAAGAAACATTATATGGACTGAACAGGCTATGTTTAGAAATATATAAAGATAAAGGAATATGTAAACATATACACATAAGAACACAATACTAATCAGTCAAAAAGGAGGCCATGAATTTGAAGATTTGGGAGGAGTATATTTTTGAATGGAGAAAAATGAAGGGAGAGATGCAATTATAATCTAAAAGATGTTGAAAATAAAAAAGAATGACAGAAAAGGAAATGGTAAAACACAGAATCAAGAGCACGTTTTCAACACTCATTTAGGATTCCTAAGTTTATTGTCTTGACTTGAAAAGACTAAAACTTGGCTTGTACATCTGCTAAGGGTGTACAATTTAACATCTTCTTTAATATTGAGTATCTCTTGTATGCTTCAATTAGGATAAACCCTACACCTCCAGGCTGGTCTTGTGCATGATATGTAAACTGTACCCCTATCCCTTGGCTTTGTGAAATAAGGTTTCCCTATGTAATCTAGATTGTTCTTGAACTTGAGATCCTTCTTTCTCAGTCCCTGGTTTTGGAATTCCAGGTATTTGTCATCTATACTTTTTTGAAAAATATTGTACTCTCAGGATTTTGTCTCACTCTTTTCATGTGTATGCATAGACTCAAATATATATGCACACTTATTTTGAAAATAATCTAAAAATCAGAGAAAGAGTTGCTGATTAGTGACAACAAACACTGTCAGCCAAGATTGACTTTACACAGTATAATTCTAACCCTAACCATTTTGCTACACCCATGTCTATAGATATTTAACAGATGAATCCCAGATTTGTATTTATATTTTCTATATACAGTGGCAATGTATATCTGTAATATCTACCATGTGAGAGACAGATTGGCTACATAGTGAGTTTAAGGCCAGCCTAGGTATCATGAGACCCTGTCTCAAAAACCTAAAACCCAAAATAAAAAAATAGAAAATATTATTTAAACTTTCCCTTTGATTGTTATTGTTTGTAGTCAATTTTAATAGCTGCCTTCAAGCCTGATAGGCATGTGTTTGAGGCTCCTACATTTTGGGACAGAATGGCAGCAAGGCTACGGCATTAGTGGTATCACTTTAGAGAAGTTCCTGGAAAATGGTGCATACAAAATGAACAGCAATGCTTTCTTCAGGGAAGTGAGGTATAGAAATAGAAGACAGGGAGTGTTTGTAAGTAGTAAATCTTCAGTATATCAAGGTAACTATTTTTGGACAAGATCTAATGAGATCTGCCTTCAGTCTATAAGTAAACTAAATGATGGGTGAGACAAGAAAGTCCTACATAGAAAATCACTAAGGCAAACATTCACCCTCTGGGAAAAACCAGGAAATAATTTTTTGCATAGGTATGTTTGGCTCTAAAATATTCATTAAGTATATAGCCTCAGAAATTATTCATATAAAGATGATTTTAAGCTACAAAATAATTCTTTACTAAGAGACTCATAAAATGACACATTTTGAAGTTGCAATTTGTTTTAATGCATTCATAATGTTATATAACTGACGGGTTTTGTAAAGTAAATTCCATAAAGTGAGATGAAAGCTAAAATCATTATTCCAAACCATCAAACCCTAGTACTTTTATTACCGAATCGAGATTATGTCAAACTCTGTGGCATTAATTATTCTGCATATTTCTTTTATGCATAAAGTTTTAGATTAGTTTATCTCCTGGGAAAAGACTGTAACAAATCCTTCCATATCAAACTCTCACCAAACGAACAGCTATTTTGGAAATAATGAGAATACAATTAATTTGGTCAGTGAAGGCTTTACATACAATCAAAGTATGCAGACTTCTTTACATATTTCTTTAATGTGGCTACTATTACATTTGACTTAAATCCATATATGTATTTCCAGGTAATTATAACTACTTCTATTGCAGTTTTATTTTTCAACTCTAATTCTCCACTATAATTTTAAGTTGAAAGTCCCCCAAAGTCATAATACAAATGTATGCTTAAAAACCTAAGGTCCCTCAGTGAATTTATTTTAACACATCACCTCCTGAATTTCATTACGTAGATTAGTCTGGAAAAATGGAGAACAGCTGGCCTTCATCTGCTGTGTAACATCTTCCCCTACTCTTCTCTAGGCTAAATCACCCCAATTCCCTCAGCCTCTCATCCTAAATCCTATTTTCTAACATTTAAATCACTCTGCTGATCAACCAGGCCCTCTTCAAATTTCCTCACCTCTCTGTTATGCTAAGCAGTCATAATTCATTAAGCAGCTTTCAATCAGCAATAAATCAGGCAACACTCACTGTGTTCCCTGCTGCATGGAAATGGCTGGGCACAGCGGGAACTGACACACACACATATCATATCTGATTTCCAGGTGCTCTTAGCACTCGCACAGTTCTTTATAGCCTTTGATACCAACTGACTGATTTATGCAGCCTACACTATATGCTGAGTCAATTTCATTGTTTTTTGGTTGGCCTATGCCATGTTCCTCACTGGAACTCCTGATGTAAGGATAAGAATACAGACCTGTCTGCTTGGTGCTTCTATGTGAACATGGAAGTTGTAACATAATGAAAAGAAAGAAACATTAAATAGTATGGAATATCAAATGATATAGTTTTCTAGAAGAAAATAAAGCATTTACAAATAGAAGCAATTTTTGGCACAGGACATGTAACAATAAATAAGAACTCAAAACTGGTTCTGCTTTTCTTTTCTAGCTTAGATAAAAGTGAATCAGTTTTAGTTTAACAATAATGATAATAACAGAAGCCAGTGCATGTCAGGTATGGTGCTGCATGCCTGCAATCCCAGGATTTAGGAAGCTGAATCAGGATAACTGAGAGTTCAGATTAGCCTGGAGTACAAAGTGAATCTGTGACTCAAAAAGTCAAAACCAAAACAAACAAAAATAGAAACCACAAATGATGATCAGAGAATCCTTACATCAATTGCTCTACAAACATGACGTCGTTTTTATTCCATTAAACCACTACACAAATTTTACGAATTTGTTGTAATTCTGAGCAACTTCTTCTTAATACTAGGCCTGAGATTTGAAGACTTTGGAATTCTCCTTTTTCAATTACTTGCACTATTAGAGACTGAATCCAGGGCCTCATGCATGTTAGATAAGTTCTCTACCAGCAAACTAGTTCCCCAACATTCTTTTTACTTTTTATTTTTAGACAGTGTGCCACCAAATTATCTAGGCAGACCTTGAATATGTAATCCTCCGGCCTCAATTTCTTAGGAAGCTGGTATTATAGGCTTGTATCAGCAGGTCTGGTGGAATTTGGCGGTCTTCCTAAAGTCATCTAATTGACAAGTAGCAAAGAAAATTTTGTATTTGTGTTTGTTTCTTAATGTCTTAACCCTTATACATTAACTAGGACACTATGTAATTAATTATGATACATACACTATTATAATTAAATATAATTAGTTCATCATTATAGATTCTGAAAAAAGTTTCTGTATTGGTATTTGGTTAAATTGATGGTTTAAAACATTAGTTTCCCACGTATCTGAGAGACAAAATGCTGTTAGGGGGAGACTAGAAAGGGGAAATCTCTGTTTTTGCAGTGATTCTGAGAAACAAAACTACTTAAAACAAAAGCTTTGTCAAAGCCTTGTCATTCTGGGACCAAGTCTACATTTCCCAAAAGGTTTTTTCTCTTTTATCATTGCAGTATCTCTTTGTGAGGCTCTTTCCTTTACTGTACTCCACTGCACATTTCTTTGAACACTGTGAGTTCCCCCAGTTATCTGAGCGCCATGTAACCTTTGTCTCATGGTACCCATTGATACGGGTGGTTCCTGGAGCAGCTGCATAAAGGGAAAGGGGTTTTGAGTTATAATACTGAGCAGTAGTGAAGGGTTTTACATCTTGAATTTTGTCAGATTGCCCTATGAATCTCATGAGATGGTTTCCAAAGCCCTTGGGAACTGAGGGAAAAATATAGAAAACACAGCTTTTTTTTTTTAATGGGGAGGGGCATTGACAGCACTTACACAAACTAGTGATTCACAGATGTGAATTTTCATTAAATTAGAAATCGATAGGCTGACCATATGACTAGTTAATTTTACCACAAGTCCAGTGCACTTAGTGTAAGGTTTGTGTGAGAGAATTCTTTCTGGAAGACAAGCTAATATTGTCTCTTCTGCTGAACACTAGTGACTTCATTGAAGAAAAATGGCAAGATTTCCTTATGGCCAGAACCCTTCATAACCCCTGCTTCCTGGCTTCTCATCAGACAGTCCTGACTCAACTCAGATTCCACTCGTACCTCTCTTCCCTATTAATTTCTGAAAGATTTCCCATTTTTTTGGCATTGTTTCTGCCATTCCCCTGGCCATCCATTTCTTCCCACCTCCCCACTGAAGCACTCCTGCCTCCCAAACGAGATGAGTCTCATGGGAAGGAAATGGTCGGGCTGCCTTTTCATACATGATGCCTACAGTGAAAATGGTCCTTCCTCTCTCCCAGGTCTGTTCCTCTGGCCACTCCCCTCACTTCACTTGCTCTTTAGTTTTATAGAGGCTCACCTTGTTTGGGTTTAGTGGTCCTCTCCTGAATAAATTTACGTTATTTTGCTCTCTTTCTGTAGAATATGGAGCCAAACTCATTATGGTGAAAAGATGTTTGTAGCTTAAAAGGTTTTGGGTAGAACCTTGAACACTTCAGGAAAACGATACTATATAAATGCAACAAAGAAGAAAAGCTTAAATAAGGAGAATGATCAGTGCTGAGTGTATTTGGTATATATTTAATTTTTCTAAAGAAATTGTCTCATGAAAAGAAAGATCATCAAATATATTTTCCTTCTGTTTTGAGGAAGAAAGAAAAAGAATTGGGTTTCAAATGTGACAGAGGGGTTTGCATTAAAATACAGCTGGTTTCGACAGAGCTATTTCTTTTGAGGATATCTTTTCAGTATGCCAGGGTCAGTGGGAGCTCCAAGCTGAATAATGGGACTTGCATAGCATGGTAATCTTAATTTCTGCACGCTCACTTCCATGCCGTGAGAGCACTATCCATGTGCTTGATAAATGCACATGGGAAACACAATGATACCAATTTGAGAGGCTCATTCTTGATTCAGAAAATGCATTGTCTCATGCCACACACAGGTTTGTGGATCAGCTACAGATATAATAAAACCTGCATATTAAAAACTCAGTCTCATTTTGTGAGATTGTGTGCCATCTTTGTTCCCCAGAATCTGTTTTCTTATCATGAATTTAGGAGTGATAAGTCATTCTATTATGATTATTAAGTAATTTAAAAGGCAGTATGCATGCAGAGAGCAAAGCAGTGCTAATGCTGGAGGGTAAGTCATACTTCTGGTCTGATCATTTGATGTCGCTGGCCTCAAATCAATTACTGAAACTACCTTTTCTTTGCCTTCTCTGTTCTTCCTTCACTTTTTTCCCCTATCGAAGCTTAACTGAGCAAATAAGGTATCATATTCTACGTTAGACATGCCAAAGAAAGTTGTAGAATGCATACCTTGGAAAGAGCTTGGGGCAAACATGTAAACGATTTTCTTTATAAAAGATTCATAAACTGGTCTGCTAATTGGCAATCTGGAAGAACTAGTCACCCCAGGCACAGCAGAGTGAGGGCATATGCTCATGGTTCTGGGCCTGTGGCTTCCTAGCTTTAAGCAAAGATTAGCTCAATAGAGCTCTTCCAGCTATTCTCTATCTTATTCTATATTTTTGTATTATGTTGGGGCTTCTAGATTCATATTTTTTGGTTGAACTTGGAGCCAAGAACAGTAAAATTTATGATTAGGTATATTCCTAGTAAAGAAAGAGGCACAAATACACCAGAGCAAAAGCATGGCGGAAATTAGTTAACCAAAAATTCAGCTTTCTAGAAACTAAAAGGGAAATGATGCCCAATGGCCTAATTCAAAGAAACTTTAACTTTTTGTCCAGTGTTCAGGGAAAGGAGGGCTATAGGAGCTGGGTCTAGAAACAAGGAAATACAGTATAATAGAAAGGAAATAGGACAAAGGAAAAAGGAGGAAATGCAATATAGTAGAAAGTCTGAAATTTGAACATCTACTCCAGCAAGCAAAGTACAAGTTGTATTATAAACAAAGGCTTCTGTCAGTTTTTCTTTTCCTATTCCTTTTTTCAAATCCTCATATGAGATAATAGATTTCTTTATGACAACTTTATATATCTTAATTTTGGCCGGCCCTCTTTCTATTTTCTCTTTTCTCCCATTGACCTTCCTATCCTTTCATTTCCAATATTCCTCTTTCTACTTTACTATCCCTCTTCTCTAACTTAAAACATCCTTCCTTCTCTCATCAAATGATGAGTCATCTTTTAGATTTCTGAGAATTCTGCACACTGATTTCTGATGTGGTGGCAGTGATTTGCACTAGTATCTTTTCGAAAGCTTCCACATGGCCTCCTCAACTTCTTACAGGTAGGTGATTCTGTTCTCTTTAACAGCAGAAGACTTGGATTTTGCTTTCTATGGAGGGGAAAATGAAAAAGATTTAACAAATGCGAGAATGGGGTGTGTGTGTTATTAAAAACAAAGGATTTGGGACTGCAGCAATAGATTACTTTAGTAAACTATCAAGATGGTCTGAATTTGTTACCCTTGTTGGGCAGCTCAAAATTATAGCTCTGGCTCTTGGAAATCAGACGCCCTGTATGGAGTCTGTTCTCACGTGCACACATACCTCCATCCCACATAAGCATAATTAAAAATAAAATCTTTAAAAAGTGGAGTATTTAATAAAATTCTTCTATCCTAAGACAAGACTTCCATCCTAGGCCTTTTTACCCCCCTACTTCGCATATGGAAAATTTATTTTATTGTTTTCTTTGTTCCCTGGCTTCATTTGCTAATTCTAAAGAAATTTATTTCTACTACTGAATAAAATAGCCAGCAGTGTTAATCAAGAATCTCTCCAAGATCACTGCCAAGCACTCATTTTGAACTTACCTATGTGTTAGGATCTTCCAGGGAAGGTTTTCTGGTGCCAATGCTTGTGTCTTATTCCAAGTCAAATGAGTGAAGATATCTCTGGGAGAATTTTAATTTTGTTTATTTGTGAGCAACTTACCTAAGAAATGAGAAATAGAGCCTATTTCCCTTTTTCCAAGTGAGACTCAGAACAACAACGTCTACAGTAGAGTTATGGCGAACAAAGGATGGGGCGTAGTGAGCACTCATATTGTAGATCCTTTCAGAGAATCAGTGTGCTCTGGCCGTCCCCGTGCAGGTTAGCCATCTGTTCCTTTCATTTTCGTTCTTTGTATGTATGGTTGGTGTTGATGTGACGGCATTGTGCTTTTCTGAAGGATATACTATGTTGAGTGAGACGTGATAGACACTTTAGGTATACCGCTGTTACTGTAAACCAGCTTCCCCGTGACTCTTAGGCATTCTAGTATTGAGCCAGAGCCAAGTTTTGTATATGAATGTTGTTCTTTAAGTTCTCAATATCTGCCCATCTTTCTTATCTTCATTTGTGCCCTCACCTCACATACCCACTCTATGTTCTCTCTCTTTCCTACCTAGATGCTCAGAAAGAAATCAGTACTCTCTTTATCTGTTTTCTTTTTTTCCAGTCTATTAGTATTGGAAAAATCTAGTAATATCTCATCATATTTTTTGAAAAGCAATTTTAACAATAATTTCTTCCTATCTATACTTGTGGCATAATAACCCACGTTCTCCATGATACAAAAAAGTAGAAACATTGGAGAAATAATTATTCTTTTAGAATAATATTTTTTTTACTATGTGTGTTCTAGTTGGCTCTGATTATATATTTGCTATGTATAACTTCTACTGATACAACACAAGAACACACCAACTTCTTGAAGGCAGTGACATTTTATTTTACTGTGACTATCTGAGACATTTATTTTCCTCCCTTGTACTACAAACGTAGTGCCTGACCCATAGTGCAGGTAACTCCAGATGCTGTAATTATCATTTAGAATGAAAGTGTGCCCTACTTTCCACACAACTGACTTGCTCACTTCTAGATCATTTATTATAATAAGAAATTGAAGGGATGAAAGTTTGGCAACATTCACCTGTGTTTTAAGATAACATAATAACTTCGAAATACTATTTTCTTCCAGTGTAAAATTTAAATGGTGGAGTTCTCAAATGCAATATTGATAGTTCACAAGGCAGAGTCTGATAGTATTCTGAGAGTTTGTGCTGGTGCTGAATAGAGCCACACACTGCTATAGATTTTATGAGCATGTGAATTATCAGGAGATCCTTATCAAGTACAAATTCTTATCTAGTGGGTCTGCATCTGCATCCCTAAGAAACAGGTTATGCTAATGTGTTAGTTTTCCCAACGTATTTCAAAGAAAAAGATGAAAGCCATTCCTTATGGAATTTAGAAACAAGGTAGACTGAATACAGATACTATAGTATTCTGTCAGCATAGAGAAAAAAAAAAGAAATCAAGGCAGGCAAGGAAATCACATTGTAGTTTTCAGTAATATTTTATCAACCTGTATGCAGATCCTAACAACAGAAGAAGGCCTTCTTTCTGGTAGAGACTGGAGATTACAACAGTTTCATTCACTAGTGGTTGCTGAAATGGCTAATGATTGTTTTTTTTTTTTTAACTTTTCAGCTGTTTTAATAAAAACAAAAACAGCTTACTTATTTGCTAATGTAATTATTGGCAGAATGTACTTTGAATTGTCATTAAAATTTCACTTCATTACAAATGGCAATTGTACAATTATAGTGCTGAACATCACTTCCTGAAGAATCTGCTGCTTGCTTAAATTTGAATCATTTACAGTTAAAACTTATTCTTAATGAAGCAATGAGAAATCACAGCTTTATAGTTTGAAAATCCAGTGTTATTATGTTTTGGTAGGGAAAAAGAAATCTCATTATCAATTAGTTTCTAATCTTATTATTTATATCTTTAAAATACTTTGAACATTTTTAACATCAATATTTTAAAGATGTTGTATTACTTAAAGTAGTATAAATTAGAAATGTTTACTAAACAAGAATAGAAATTTGTTTTTAATTGAAAACATTTTTTGGAAAAGAACTGAAGTATTATTTTAGCTCTAAATTTAAGTTAATTTCAATCTAGGCATGAGAGTGCACACCTGTAATCGCAGCTCTTTAGAAAGGAAGGCAGGATAATCAGAGATTCAAGGTCAGCCTCAGCCACACAGCACTAAGCTACCTCAGCCACTGTTTCAAAACAATTCTTAGGAATTAAGAAAGCTAGCAATTTTAAATGACTCATAGAAATTGTTCAAGAGAAGATGAAACAGATGCTTCCTCTGATCTAAAATGACAACTTTCCAAGAATGTCTACTTAATTGAGGGAAAAGGGGCTGCTTTTTCTAGGGAAGATGCTATTAAATTCCTAGCCTTTAGTGCTTTTGAGATTGTCACACGCACTTCATACAGATGTTCCCTTTCAATAACTGCTATTTTAGGAGAGTAGAAGAAAGTGTCTTAGTGTCTTTAATCACAAATATGGTGTGTTTATGTGTGTGGTTATGGTACTGACCTGTAATCCCTGCATATAGGATGCAGAGTTAGGTGGATCTTTATGAGTTTGAGGTCAGCTTGGTCTATACAGCATATATCAGGATATCCAGGATTTGAAGGCAAGACCATACCTCAACAACAACAACAACAACAACAACACACACACAGGCACGCATGCACACATGCACATGCATAGGCACAACCATCAAACAAATAAAATAAAAAATGTTCATGTGACACAAGAGAACATATATACACATACACAACTCCAAAGTTTGCTATGATGCAGTCAAGTTAACGTGGGTTAGAAAATGGAAAGAATTTCTTACAGGTGTAAAACGGAATCTCAGATTTGTTTTGATTTGCATTTCTCTGATGACTAAGGATGTTGAACATTTCCTTGAGTGTCTTTCACCATTTTGGATTCCTCTGTTGAGAGTTCTCTGTTTAGGTCTGTACTCCATTCTTTTTTTATTAGATTATGTGATCTTTTGGTGTCAGATTTCTTGAGTGCTTTGTATATTTTGGAAATCAGACCTCTGTCCGATGTGGGGTTAGTGAAGATCTTTTCCCATTCTGTAGGCTGTCGTTTTGTATTGTTGACCGTGTCCTTTGCTTTATAGAAGCTTTTCAGTTTCAGGAGGTCCCATTTATTAATTGTTTCTCTCAGTGTCTGTGCTACTGGTGTTATATTTAGGAAGTAATCTTTTGTGCCAATGCGTTCAAGTGTACTTCCCAATTTCTCTTCTATAAGGTTCAGTGTGGCTGGCTTTATGTTGAGGTCTTTGATCCATTTGGACTTGAGTTTTGTGTATGGTGGTAGATATGGATCTATTTTCATTCTTCTACATGTTGATATCCAGTTATGCAAGCTGGTCCAGCCCCTTTGAATGTCAGTGTGGCGATTCCTCAGAAAATTAGGAAACAACCTTCCTCAAGACCCAGTAATACCACTTTTGCGTATATATCCAAAGGATGCTCAATTGTGCCACAAGGACATGTGCTCAACTATGTTCAAAGCAGCATTGTTTGTCATAGCCAGAAACTGGAAACAACTTAAATGCCTCTCGACCAAAGAATGGATAAGAAAAATGTGGTACATTTATACAATGGAGTACTACACAGCAGAAAAAATAACGACATCTTGAATTTTGCAGGAAAATGGATGGAGCTAGAAAACATCATTTCGAGTGAAGTAACCCAGACACAGAAAGACAGTTATCACACGTACTCACTCACAGGTGCTTATTAAACATAAAGCAAAGAAAACCAGCCCACAAATCACAATCCTAGAGAACCTAGACAACAATGAGGACCCTAAGAGAGACTTACATGGATCTAATCTACATGGGAAGAAGAAAAAGACAAGGTGTCCTGAGTAAATTGGGAGCATGGGGACCCTGGAAGAGGGTTGAAGGGAAGGAGAGAGGCAGGGAGGAGAACAGAGTAAAATGTAGAGCTCAGTTAAAAAAAAACACACAAAAAAAGAAAAGAAAATGGAAAGCTTGGGGACATCCCCCGGGCATGTCCCCAGCTAGGTATTCAGGCAGCAGAGGAGAGGGTGCCAGAACTAGCCTTGTACCATAGTCACATTGATGATTATCTTGATTACCATTATAGAAATTTCATCCGATGGTTGGAGATAGAGACAGAGACCCACATTCACATCAGAGAAATGGATTGAGCTCCCAAGGTGGAGGTGAAGAGCAGAAGGTGGGAGAAGATGAGTTAGGAAGTTAGGACCGTGAGGGGCTGGTCCACCTACTGAGACAGTGTGCCTGAACTAATGGGAGCGCACCAATCCACCTGGACTGGGACTGAATGAGCATATGATCAAACCAGACTCTCTGAATGTGGCGGCGAAAGTTGGCAGATGGAGAACCCACAAACAATGAC
>PVIU01029282.1:0-17773 GCA_004026605.1 Ondatra zibethicus
CCTCCTCCTCCTCCTCCTCCTCCACCTCCTCCTCCTCCTCCTCCTTCTCCTCTTCTTTTTCTTCTGTCTTCTTTTTGAGATAGGGCTACCCTGGAATCCACTATCCAAGGATGACTGGTTTATGATCTTCCTCCCTAGTGGTGACTAGCGTGCTGGGGTTACAAGCCTATAGTGCCATACCCAGTTCATGGGATGCTAGGGATCATACCTGGAGCTCTGTACATGTTACATAAGCACTCTATCTGCAAAGTAGACACATCCTCAGCCCCACTATTGTTAATCTAATATATTAGTTTCTTGGTAATCTAAATTGAAAAATAGTGCTTTAGTTATTTTTTTGTTTGTTGATACAGGGTTTTGCTATGGAGGCACCCATTTGACTAGAACTATCCTGATTCAGTCTCTTGAACACTGGAATCTTAGGCCTATGTGCCACTACACCTCATCCAGAGTGGACTTCCTTTTGATTCAAAAAGATACAATGTTGAGACATATTCAAACTATATATTTCCCCCTCCAAGCTTGGGACTATAACTTAAGATATGGACACTCTGGACAGTGTGGGCCACTGAGCTTGGTTTCCTGGGCTTCAAAGTCTTGCATTAAAACTCAAGATGTTGGGCGGTGGTGGTACACACCTTTAATCCCAGCACTCAGGAGGCAGAGGCAGGCAAATCTCTAGGAGTTCAAGGTCACTCTGGTCTACAAGAGCTAATTCCAGGACAGGTTCCAAAGCTATAGAGAAACCCTGTCTTAAAAAACCAAACAAACAAACAAACAACTCAAGATGCTTCTGGGGATGAAGTTTCGTGTTAATGGTCATTGCTGTTCTCCCCTATCACAGCAAGCCATATTTAGCCCAATCCATGTCTGCAAAGTTAAAAGTGTTTCAGTACTCAGCAAACTTTGCAGAGAAAAATTAGCCCCTAAATCAATACAGTAAGAAGATCTAAGAAAATATAACATTCATGAAAGACGAAAAATTGAAGTCGGTGAAAGAAAACGGAAACTGTCCTAATACAATGTAAGGTGTGCACAAAGCACCTCTGACGTAATGGTGAAATAGCTGCAGCCTTTTCTTTAAAAGTCATGCCAGACAGATATGGTATTTACTGTCCCAACACAATGCAGGAATAGTGGCTAACAGAGGATCACGGAAAGGGGGCATCCGCAGAGACTGAGAAAAACCAATTGAACAGAAGATAAGCTTCTTTATATGGTGAATCCCAGAGGAAATAGAGAGAAGTTATAAAAATTAATGAAAACAAGTTTAGTAGACACAAATTATTAGAAAGTTACATTTGAATGCTAAGAAGAAAACATTAGAAACTATCATCTTAAAAAAGTAAAGAATCTGAAATATATAGTTGAAAAATAGTTGTAAGGTAGTAGAAATAAGTTTAATAGATATACATAAAAATAAAACCTTTCTGAAAACATGCTTGTCCATGTAGCAGTTGCCTATAATTTCTGCATCATGGTTGCTGGAATCAGGATGATCATGAGTTTTCATATGGCTCTAGAAAGAGCCTTTAACTCAAGAAAGAAGCAAGGAAGGGTGGAGAGGAAGGTAGGAAAGAAGGGGAAGGGAAGGGGGAGAGGAAAGGAGGGAGGAGGGGTGACACAAACTTATATACTTGGGAAAAAGAGCATGTTATTCCCATCCAATTGATTTTTTTAATCCAACCTCTCTCTGTCTCTGTCTCTGTCTCTGTCTCTGTCTCTGTCTCTCTCTCTCTCTCTCTCTCTCTCTCTCTCTCTCTCTCTCTGTGTGTGTGTGTGTACATTTGCTGATCAGAAGACAACTATTCCAAACACAGCACAAAGACCATAAATTCCTTTTTTTCCAAAATGTATTTAGACCTCAGACATGAAAGTTGACTTCAAATGGATTAGGTTCTCAGATACAAAAAGCAAAATGCTAAAACACTTAGAAGACAGAGGAGCATTTTCTGAAATCAGTAGTCCAAGGTGTAAGTAGAAAGGATGCATACAGAGTAAAAGTAAAAGAATTAAGAACTCAGATCCAGGCAGCCCTGAAGAGACAAAATAAAAAAAAATAAATAAACCTCAAGAAACTAAAAAAAAAAAAAAAAAACACGTTTGTCTCTTGACTAAAAAAATAACAGATTAGTGCATACATTGCCTACAAATCAATCAGTTGAGGACCATTCATGTTTAAAAGAGAAACAAGAAACCCTGTTGCCTGTAAGACAAAAAGAAACAATTGCCTCAGTGTTCAAGGGATAGAAAATCAAAATCATGAAGAATTTTCATTATCTAATCAGCAATTTCATAAAAACTATCTTAAACCACCTGACAATATTATGTGCTCTCTGGGGTCCCAACACTAGTACACTGTGCTTCTGGTAGGAGCTGGACCGTCACACCCATGTGACAGTCATGAGGCCATGAATGAAATTAGCATCCTTGTGCAGAGGGCTGGCAGTTTCATTCTGAGTAGCTCTTACACAGAGTTACTGTGTGCAGGGTCTCTTAGTGTCACGGTAGTGACCTCGCGTCAAGGTGGCTTTGTTGTCAGGACTCTACGATGCCTTTCTTTTAGCACTGTCTCTTAGAGATATTCCATGTTCCTGGATATCTATTAGCATACCCCAGTGTAACAGGCAGAGAATGCTGTGTGTGTCACCAAATAATCTCTGGGCGGGGAAAAAATCATCCCAGCATTAGAACTGTTGTCCTAGAGAGATTTTTGCATACATCCACTTAGATACATGTGTTTTAGATTGTTCATGAAATGACTATATATGATACTAAAACGCAAAAGTGAAACACTGGAAATGTGCAAATGCACAGAATATAATGGAGTATTATATAACAGTATACATGGCTATGTGACATAAAGGATGAAAAATTAATTGTTGTGTGAAATAATTACAGATAAATATGTGTCCACTTACATTGCAAAATAAGCAATGAAGTATGTTGAGGTGTAAACACCTGGAATAAAGATATTTTGGGAGAACAGCAAATGATAATACTGCTTTGGAAAAGTAAGAAAGAGAAAAGAGGGTGGGGGTTCCAGATAATGTCCATCTGTGATTGAAGGTGAGGATTAAGGGAATATTATTGAACGACACAGAGAGGATGTCAAGGTGTCAGAGGGCATTATCATTCCTTGGTTGTTTGTTTTTCACCCCAACACTGGCTGGTAAACTGTGTGTGTTTCTATGGTAACAAATTACAGGGGTACACGTATCATTGTGCGTGGACATCAGTGGACAAATTGTGGCAGTTTGTTCACTTGTTCTACCACTGGTTCTGTGGATAGATTCTGTGGATAGAAATCATGTCACCAGGCTAGAAAGGAGAGTTCTTTTATCTGCTGAACCATTTTGCCAACCCGCACCCCCCCTTTTAACTAATTAGTATTTTTATGTTCCAAGTACAGAAGTCTTTGAGCTCTGTGAACTATATGCTGCAGCTGCTAGCAGACTAGCAATGCATTTGTGCAGATTTAATAGGTTGTTCATGTATCTGAGCAACTGTAAAGTGATTATAAACTATTTCAGAGACTAATTTAGGACAGAGCATGCGCAAGTTACAACAGCCAGTTGTTCAGCCAGCCTGACTTCAAAAGCAATCGCTAACAGCTGGGCAGCGGGGCACACACTTTTAATCCCAGCACTCGGGAGGCAGAGGCAGGCAGATATCTGAGTTTGAGGCCAGCCTGGTCTACAGAACGAATTCCACGACAGCCACAGCCACGTAGAGAAACCCTGTCTTGAAAAATCAAAACCAAAATAAACAAAAAGCAAAAAAAAAAAAGCAATGACTCTTAACAGCTATCCTAGCTGACCACATTTAAAACAAGAGTTTAAAAACAAAATATGATAATCTAATGGCAGTTATCAGTACACAGAGATAAATGTTCTAAAGAACCCATCAATTACACTGTTTTGCTAACTGAGAAAACTACTTTTTCCTGTGACATGAACCAATGACTTGTGTGAAACCAGATCCCCAGAGATCTATAATGGAAAAGATTCGGTGAATACAATTTTAATAGAAATAGAAAGAAGTGTGTTTATTGTTGCTTTTTTTCAGACTCTCAGACCTAATCAACCAGTTGGCTGGTTATCGCTGCTTTCTTATATTTTTTAACTTGTGATCCTCTTGCCTCAGCCTCCGAAGTGCTAGGATTATGGATGGATGCCACCACGTCCAACAAGAACTTTCCAACCCCCCAAATGTTTTCATACTTGTGTGACTTACTGCAAGACAGTGAGTTGCTAATGGTATTTCTGCTGCCCTAAGAGCCTCTCAAATTCAGTAGTTATTTTTGATACTGCACATTCTTTTCATCTACTATGGTCAGTAGGTTTTCACACAAGGGCTCCTGGGGCTAACGATGCAGTTGCTTGGTGTACAGGATGTCCTAGGCTTGATCCTCAGCCCCACACAAGAAAAATAAAATTGCAAAGATGTCCATGGTCTTTGACTCTTTTTCCTTACAAAGGCTTGTCATAGAACCAAGGTCTTTACACAGGATCATTCAAGTATTCTAGCAAACCTCCAACCTGACAATGGTTTCCACATGGAAACACTGCACAGCGGGTCATAGGTGGAACTGGTCTGCTAATCCAGTGGACTAAAGTGTTTCATCTTCTGGTACAGCTTCTTCTACTTGAGAGCATTTATTGTTACCATGAAAAAGTAAAGCACTACACTCTCACTCCCTAAGCACCAATGTGAAATCACAGACTATGCCTGAACTCAGGGCACACATTTGTACCAGAATGAAAATGGTTTTTTAAAGAATAGCTTTTGTCACTTTAGATACTTTAAAGATATATTTTACCTAATTAATATTCATTTATGTTTTAGTGCCTCCTAGAGTTAGGTGGGAGATATATGTGCACACATAATTTTATAAATATATATACTTAATTTTGTCATTCTAGTTAAAAGTTTTACATAGAAAAGTGCTTTTCAATTATGTGTGTATATATTTAATACTAAACATGTTCTTTTGAACAGTTGACTATTCAAGTATGTTTTTCTTCTGTTAGGAAAATAGTATACATTTATTACAGGAAATTCAGAAAATGAAGAATGGAAAATATTCATTGAGTTACAATCCCAACAGTTTGTGGACCCTCTGAGACGTTCTCCCAACCACATATCTAGTGTAAATTCTCTGCCTGCCTTTTCACACATCCCAATGTTTGACTATTTCAAAGTGATTTTTTAAAAAGACATTTATTTGTTTATTATGTATATAGTATTCTGCCTGCATGTATGCCTGATCTCATTATAGATCGTTGTGAGCCACCATGTGGTTGCTGGGAATTGAACTCAGAACCTCTGGAAGAGCAGTCAATGCTCTTAACCGCTGAGCCATCTCTCCAGCCCCTCAAAGTGATATTTTTCCTCAATGAGTATTTCCTTGTTTTCATAGCTAATGCTCAAGATGCTCAGAGCAGACATTGAAGTATATAGTACCTGAGAACTGTTTCCCAGTAACCTTTCTTATTCAGTAGGAGTCCTCTGTTTATTATTTCGGTTGTAAAGAAGTTATGATCAAGACTATAACCAAATGATTTGCTGTGTCATAAAAACATGAAGACAATGAAGTTGCACATTTAAATATAATCCAACAGTAGCTACCCTGCCTCATGGAAGTTGTGATATATGATTTAGAAAACAAACATATTAAAATTCACAGATGCTTCCAAGCCCTGGTCAGACATAAATTTTAATCAGTTTTTCTGTAACAGTGAAAATCCTAAGGCCTCACTCACCAACTCTCAGTATGTGTCACAGGTACATAGTTACTCTCTGCACACAGAACACAAAACACATCTATTTCTGCCTCTGCTTATATTTTAAAATAAATCCCCCCAGGAAAGAAAATGTTGAATACACTGTGTTCAGCTATGATCCAACAAAGGCGGCAACACCTTCTCTTCCCTTGAACGAGCCTGCTTAGTATCTGGTGAGAACTTTGAGACGCTCAAGGGATTTAAAGGTGACAGAATTAACACCTGGTTCCCTAGAGTTAGTGGGCAAAGGTCCATCTTCATCATGACTGTGCACTTTTTCTTGCTTGCTTTTGCTTGGGAGTTTCAAATGTAGGAAGAGTTCTTTACTTACCATTCTGGGAAAGATGAAATGTATCATTGTATCGTAAACAGCCTGGAAAGCAAAGAAAATATTATTATTTATGATACCTTCACCTATGGAGGCACTGACTGTCAAGTGACTGCATCAGCCACCAATCAGCAGGAAACACAGCTACAGGGCCGAGAGTTCAGGGATGACTCATGGACAGGCCTGCCTAGGATTGAGTGGTTATGATGATAAGCACTCTCAGATGCATAACGCAGCACTTTATTTTCTCAAAATAAATGCTATAGGGATAAGAGTAAATAGTCAATATATATTTTTTCACTCTGCCATTTCACTCAATTGAATTAATATAGAGGTGACAGAGGTATTTAAAATTCTTTAAGGGAAAACGTGGGATACATTCCAGTTTTCTGAAATCAACATAATGACCATTGTTTCTGTTTAACCATAAATAAAATTTCTAACTGGAATTTTTCTACCTGCAAATTAAAATTTAGAAACTGAGAAATGAAGAATCAAGTCCCATGTTCTTTTTCAATTGCTTGCTGCTTCCTATTGATCAACCATAAAGTCCTCAGTATATCACAGGATAAAAATTAGAGTAAATCTGCATTCTGTAATGTCCCCCAAACACACAGAGCCCTTGAAGCACTGGAGATCAAATTCATGCCTAGCTAGTGCTTTACCCGTGAGTTCCGTTTCCAGCCAAACATGTTGGGTCTCAAAATCACTATGTTCTTTAAAGTTTCTAAAACACATTTAATTTTATTTTTACTTTTGCATTTAATACAAAATAATTGTTTTCGTATGAATAGATATAAACATATCAGAATATGAGAAAATATGCTCCATCATATCCTGATGAGGTTAGTAAATTTTATGGTTTTTTATCTTTTTTAAGTACCATAAACATATTTTAAGGAAAATATATTGAGTTTCTACCTTTTGAAACTGCACAGTGGCTAAGGGGAATTTAAGTAACAACAGAAGAATAAAGGGAATTTGTTAGAATATGTTAGATACTGATATTTCAGATCCTAAAATGTTTATCTAGAGAAGCAGTAATTATATCAAAACTATTCTTAATGTTGATATAAGTAGATTATTCCTTAAAATATAATCTTCTGTAAATAAAACTAAAATTTCAAATGTAGATTCTATTGTTTATAGTTTTAAAGGACACTTGGCTAGAAAATAAAATTATATTTGATAGGTGTCTGTCTTATTTATATTTTCACAAATAAATACCTTTTTGTCTTTATTGTAAACATTGTATTCAAATGTTTTTGGATTTTTAGAACCTTTGCTTCCTTAATTATTGTTTTACATTTTATAATTCACAAGACATCTATTTCTATTAGATATTCTGTTTTTTTAATGAACATTTGGATTTTGTCATAACTCACAAACTTTCCCGATAAAAATACTTTTAAAAAAAATCTTATAATTTGTATCTAATCGTTAGTGTTCATAACCCAGTTCAAAACTTATACTTATTGGGTTGTTAACTGAAAACATTCAACTTCCCCAAAACCTACACTTAGAAAGGCATTCCTGCATTGTGTGTGTTTCTTATTCACACAGGATTATTAATGGAAGTTCTTGATATCACTACTCGTGTTTACATTTCTAAACTGCTATTTTTAAAGTATTTTTAGGCAGAAGCTCCTGAAGAGGGCAGCGCGCTCTAGATATCATTGAACTCTAAGCTCGGATGTGCCAGCTTTGGGTTTACTGCACTGTTTTTTGTTGTTGTTGTTGTTGTTGTTGTTGTTTGTTTTTTGTTTAGAACTAGAAGGGAGGAACTGGTCCTGTTTCATAGATATCTGCTCCCATGATACAGTGAACCAGAAGACATTCTAAGCAGTTGCCCACCAAGGTCAAAATTGCATTTGATTATTCCAAAAGAACATTCAAATTCGCAACCCACAGCAATATGTTTAGAGAAGGGACAACAAAATGCTAGCAAGCAGAATTTGCGTTTGGAATATGTTTTATCTTAATGCTGTGGATAATGTCTCCTATTGGCAAAGCGTTCACTGTCAAGCCTACTAAAGGGTTAGATTTAATTATCTCACTTCTTGCACATTTCATCTCAATTGCTATGGCAACATTCACTTGCCTCAGCAGCAACGCACACTTTAATCAGATGCTTCCTCCCCATTTCTCTATGAGCCTAAAATGTATAGTCAAATTTACAACCAAGTCCTGATGAATCTGATAACACAGCTTACAGTTTAACGGGAGTCTTGCCTTCACCCACACATACGAATATCCCCAGGTTTAAAGCTGTAAGATGTGATGTTTGAACTTTCCTACTCAGTTCATTTATTTTTATTTTATTTGACTATCACTGACCCTTTTTATTCTTTCCTTTTACTACTCTGTTATCTCTAGCCAGTGACCACTCTGGAGACGGAGAGGATGAGGAAACAGAACAGTTCCTAGCGTTCAAATGCCAACCTAAGAGCCTGTTGGATTATTTGCCTCTCTATTGGAACACAGCTTGGAGTGCCATGTCAAAGAGCTCTGCTTTATTTCTTGAATACAGGCAAGAGAAGGAAGACAGTACAAGCTAATATAGGATGCAAAATGAAGAATATCAGATTCAAATAGATGGCTAAGCATGAAGAAGCTGCAGGCACGTTCCAGGGGGTGTGATGGCTTTTATGAGAAGGAACAGCACAATGTGCTAAGCTGTGTGCTTCACTTGGGTGACTGTAACCACCACCATTGTCATGCAAGTCAGCGTCATTTTACAGAGGACTGGAAAAACTTTGGCGTGTGGGTGATTATAACCATTATTCAGAAAGCCTTTAGTTTAATTTGATATTGAGTAATAGTTATTAACACAATTTATTTTACATTGTATTTAAGAAGCAAAGTGATCTAAGACCATCCCAGAAATTGTAGAGGCTGCTACCCTTTGGATTTAGATTAAAAAGCATTTGGCCTTGAAGTTATGATAGTACCCTGATAAAATGTTTTATTTCAGTGGCCAGCAGTCAAATTTTAGCAAACTTTTTTTTGTGGCTAGTAAAACTTCCATTAGTGGATGCAGCCAAAAAGATGCTTGCTGTAGCCCCAACCTGAAGTCTAAACATCAGTTTCTAGATGGTATCTTATATATTACAGATGACTAAAGCAGTCAAAACTTGAACATAAAAGACCATTTTAAAATTTTTCCTTATGTACTTTTAGCTTTAATTGAGCTCCATATTATCAGGTTATCAAAATGTCATTATTGAAAAGTCAAATTCTCATTACTGATAAATTTGAGAAGCTAGATAACCCCTGGAGAAGCTAAAGGAAGAGCAGGTGCTTAATTAAAACGAGAAACCTATAGGTTGAGATAGTGCAGATGCTGGCTTCAGATATTTGCGGGACTTCTTATGTAGGACATATAGAGTGTCTGGCAAAATGACAAATGGGAGAGCCAGAGAAGTGGACTTCAATGCTGTAGAAGGAACAACCTGAAACAATGCGCATTGCTTAAATGATACCCTAAGCCACAAAGCACTAAGTTCCCCGCCTAGGCATTTTCCAGAACTATTCACATGTGAACTTTATTTTCTCTTGCTTGAATTCTGGGAGAACATTCTAGGAAACACGTTAGAGGCACTCCAGGCATTAAGATCAGGAGATATGACGAGCCACTTCTTACTGGATTTTCCTTTGTCTTTATAGAAGCCTAGCAATGATGCTCAAATAGCACACTCAATAGCACCCTGAAAATCCTGGTCTGGACAAAAAAGGAATGAGAAAAACAAACTTCTTAGTGGAGAGTTCTTGAAAGCCCCCAAGGAGACATGCAAATTGGTCCTAAATGGCTTCTCTTCAAGAGCCTTTGGAGTCGCCAGGGGATGCGGAGAGGTGAGGATTGAGTTTCCCTTTCAGGCCTTGGCTTTTCCAGTTGGAATGCTGTCACATGTGACCACCCCTACTATGCCTACATTAGACTTCCTCTCTGGATGAAAGGAAGATTTTTGGCACTATTCTCAAACTCTACATTCACTTAAGAAACAATAATTGCTCAATTAAGAGAAGCAGGAGCTTTTCTTCTCTGTCCAAAGAAATTTAAAGATGAAGAGGAAATTATGCATCTCATGGGAATGCTCATCTTCTGCGTGATTGCTGACTAAGATAAAGGGAAGTTGTACTAATTTAGAGATTATAAATATAAAGAAGTTGCTGATTCTTGACTCAAAATAACGTTTACTTTTTATGTAACATTAGACCTGTAAAGTTCCAGCTTACATTAGTTGTGAGTAGTATTCTCATTAAGTTTTGAAGTTTCCTAGGATGGCTCATCCTCACATCCCATTGATGGAAGGGTCTCCCAAAAGGTGTAAAATGGAACCTTAATGTACTCCATTGTTGTGCTGGAGTGGGTGATCTCTGAAGAATGGTTCCCCACCAGATGTATGCCATGTTATCTACAGACCTTATCTTGTAACTGCCAGAAAGTTAACTTTTATTTTCACTACAAAAAACAACAACAAAAACCCACAGAATCTTGTATACTTATCAATTATTTTACCTCCTTTATTCTTCCTCATCCATTCTCATCAAACATTTGCATCAGCGTGTGTTGGTGAAATTTCTCCTGCTGAGATGTTGCTACCAAATGGCCATGAAACTTATCTCCAAAAGGCTCACCCGTAAAAGCTTTTACAAGCCAACCCATTTGGTTGGCTGTGATCCAGCAGTCTCTGCTGAACACAAACATCAGCTACAGAGGAACAAAAGCTTCCATGGCACCCTGGAGGAACTTTTTGATCCCAAAATGTCACTACGAACTCACGAATGTTTCCTTGTGTCACGAAGACTGGGAAAAGGACTGCATCTGTGCAATGCCTTTTCTGCCTGTTTATAAACCTGGTCCCCAACACCAGACCAAAGACTGTCTTCAATTAACAAGTAATTATTTGATGCCTATCATGTCTTAACATTACAGCATCAGAAAAGGACAGACAGGAGCTTTTTTTAAAGCTGTTTGTTACTTGAATGAAGAATGATGCATTGCTGGTGTATTGTAAAACTGAGGACACTCAAGGAGACAACGTTAACATAGAAATGAAAACGCACTGTCTTTTGTTTTTATTCCCTGTTTCGTACCACAAAATCTTTTCATATAATTCAACAATGTTACCTCATTTAAGTAGTTTCAACAGCAAAAGATAAGCACACATTTTGTGGCATAGTCAAATGTGGCACCCTCCCATCTCCCATCTCCCTGTAAAATGTTAAGGCATCAGGATTCTGATGGTGAGCTCACTGAACATAGAAGCCTGGATTTTCAATGTGCACCATGCAGCAGTGTTGATAATAATAAACATTTAGAAAGTGTTCATTCAATGCATAATGAATGAGTAGTTACTAAAATGAATGCCATGGTATGGCCCAAATCCAAGGAGTGTTTAGCAAGAACAGTGTCATTTGAAATGATCTTAATTTCATGAAGTTATGGGGCTTTTCACTGGCAGGAGAGATTTGAATAGTGGGTGGGAAGGAGGCAGAATTAAGAGCATCAGCAGATTGCTTAGGATACCTCCAAATTAGTGAAAAGATGTAATTCTGCAGATGGAGGATTGAACTCAAAACCTTGGGCATGCTCTGTGGTGTCTCTACCACTGAGTTATGCCTCGTACTAGGTCTCTCTCCTTGATGAGGCCACAGTTTGTGGTTTTGTGTGGTTTAGATGAAAGAATATTGTAGGAAACCATTTCTCAAAGCTAATTTCAATTTGCAACCCTCCCCACTTAGTTAAAACGAAGACTCTAATTTAGTAGGTTTGCTTTGCGAATGTGATTACCCACTTTTAGCAAGTTCCCAGGTGGTGCTAGCACTGATGCCACACTTGGGATTGGGGGGGGGATGCTGTGGAAATGCTGAAAGTCAGGCAGCGTCCTTCAGACGTGAGAATGACTCTGCCTTGTGGAGCACTCCAGGCAGGTTGAACACTGTGCTCCCGAGAGATAAGTTTCTTAACCTCTGAGAAGCTGGCTGAGGGAGAGGGGTGTGAGTCCAGGAGATCCAGCAGGTAGGCTGTCCCTGCTTCTGCTACAGTTTCCACAGCCTTGGGGCCCAATTCCTGCTGATAGACTGGCTTATATACACCGTCAGTTCGTCAATTCGGAAGCAGGCTCATGGCTGAGTGATTGTGGGCCTAGTGACTTTGAAAACAAGTAAAGATTAGGAGAAAGCAGAGGGAGTCCATAAATGCTTTTCCCTTCCTCTCTACCTGAAAAATGCATCCTTTCCTAAAAACCCTGAGATTTTTGCTCTTCTGTTTCTGTCCTATGTAGCTGTAATTATGTCCTCTTATGCATCTCTCAAATTCTGAAACTACTATATCATAACGATGACAATAATAGCAATTAGCAAGATGGTGCAACTTGTGCTTTGAATGCTCATTAGTACTGTGAGGCAAATTGCTAAAAATTTTTTATAATTAAATCCATGTAACAATACTGTGAAAAATTGTCTTCATTTATACAGATGAGTATAAAAGTGAAGGAATGCTCATGTGTGTGAATTTTGTTCCTGGTATATGATAAGTAAATATATTTATCAGAAAAAAAATCAGTTATACTCTATCACATCGCTGGTTCCTCTTGAACTTTTTGCTTGACTTTTTTTCTTTTTTGCTTTGTTTCTTATCTCCAATAATTATAACTATGACTAGCAATTAGTGTTTCCTGTGCCTTGGGTACCACTGTAAGCAATTTGAATGTGTTGTTCATTTAATGCTCACAATAATTCATTAATTTAAGGTGTTATTATTATATATGAGGAAAATGAGGCATAAATAGGCTAAATAATATGTCTAAGTTTCTGTCTCTATAGCAGGAGAGTTAGGACACATTAAACTCTATTACTGATCATCCAACCTCTTTTAAAAAATGTAGATTTCTTGGTACTTTTTAAAATAAACAACTTCAAATCACAGTGAAACATTAATTTTCAGGGTCCAACAAGATAGTGTTGTTGGTAAAGCATTTATTGTGCACATCTGACCACGAGTTTGATTCCTGGAACCTACGAAAAGATGGAAGGAGGCCACTGACAACAAAGAGTCATCCTCTGACTGCCAAATATGTGTGTACCCAGACACGTACATCATACACACAAACAATAACCAAATATGTGTGTACCCAGACACGTACATCATACACACAAACAATAACCAAATATGTGTGTACCCAGACACGTACATCATACACACAAACAATAACCAAATATGTGTGTACCCAGACACGTACATCATACACACAAACAATAACCAAATATGTGTGTACCCAGACACATACATCATACCACAAACATCATACAAACAAACAATAACCAAATATGTGTGTACCCAGACACGTACATCATACCACAAACAATAACCAGGAGTAGGTGTTTAAATTGTTTTTTCTCACACGTTAAGAAAATGTCCATGAAAACTAAGGAGACTTACTGTACCTCCTGGGTCCTATAGGCACACCACCGTAAGATCTAGCTACTCCTGGAGTGGAGTCTTTTCTGAGAAGTTAGTAGAATAGTCCAGGCCCTTGGAGTCCCTGCGTCACCTAGCTATACTCTACATCCCTGCCAGTGCAACTCAGGTCCAGAACAGAATAAAGAGCATTCCCTCCATCACGGAATGGCAGAGTGAAAAGAGGACAGCCAGTGCTCTTCACTATGGACCCATCTCCCAAACTCTTAAATTGAAATTTTAATGTGTAAATCCAAACTGGCAGGCTAGATTTCAAAATCTCTGAAATTGTGTGTGTGTGTGTGTGTTGTTTGTTTTATTTATTTGTTTTGTTTTGTTTGGCTTTAAGGAAAATTGCTTTTTGTAATCATACCATCCCACTGCTGGGCCCACAAGTCTGATACAGTGTTCCACCTTGCTCCATGGGTTCACATGTTCTGATCTGGGCTGTGTTTGTCCCACAGCCAAGCCAAGCATTGCTACCACTGACTGTAGCTTTACCATAGAATCCTCCTTCCTGGCTTGTGCATGCTACAATTCACTTAAGATGTTTATATATCCAGGGAACCTCTTATTTATCAGGTCCTGTGCTATTCTTCATTCTAGGGGATGATGGTTGATGTCACAGTGTGCTGTCCCGACTGGCCTTCAGTTCTAGGCTCAAGCAATTCTGTTTCCAGAGCTCCTTGGGTGCTGGGATTATAGGCATGAGCTATTTCACTGGGTATGAATTTAAAGAATATGAATTGTTTTTGTAAGATGCTTTTTGTTTGGGGTTGTCTTTAATTTTTTATTTTACATTTATTTATGCATAATCTGCTGTGCCATGCATATCATAAAGTTTATGTTGACTTCAGAAGAAAACTGGATGGAGTCCATTCTTGTCTTCTGCCGTGGGAGTATCAGGGTTCAAACTCAGGACACCAGGCTTGGTGGCAAAGCTCCTCTACCAGCTTACTCCTCTCATCAACCCTTGCTTTTAGGTTCTCATTTTGCTTTCTCATCAAAATTCAGTTCATCTAGGTTTGGTGGGAATTTGTGACAGTGATTCATTGCTCTATAGCCTATCAGGTGACATATTGCATGTGATATTAACATTTATCCTGTGACTAAAGCATTAACTGTAGAATGACTCCTTTCTCGTTTATAGGTATTTTCAGAGCAGAACATGAAGTTGTATTTATTTATCATTGCAGGAACACACGGATGTTTATTTCATTTAGTGAGTTGTAATCTGCTATGGCAGAACAGTCCAATCTTCCTGAATGAGAAGCCACCCCCAAGAAGCTGTAATCACATAACTGATGATAGAGAGGCAGAGAGATTAGGATTTCAGAGTTCAACTCTTCATTTGGGGACTGATTGACAGAGTTTAGGGGACAGCAAGATCAGGTGGCCCTTGACATTTGAGTCACAAGGAAGGGCATGCATATTGTTTAGGACAAACTTGATTTCATGTACCTGGTTTATCTTAAATTAAAGGTCCCATTAGAGTCAGGTCGAGTTCTACCACCAGAGTGAGCTGTACAGGTCCCCATGGAAACATAATAATAGCCTCATCTACTTGCCACTCACCAGAAAACCATGTGAAATAAAACTGACTAGGGTGACCCTGGGGTAGTCATGGTGGATCTCCTTCAGGCTGGGTGCAATTGGGTCAAGCTGAATCTGTATATCTCTATTGTTATCACACATTGGTATCTTCAAATCATGTCAGATATGGTCACAGTAATTATTTTTAATCTGACTTTTTTCTTCAACATGTTTCTGGCACTGCAAGAACATCTGTGCTTTTGCATAACAAGATATTCCAGGCTAGGGTTTTTCTTTTTGGTGTTTTGAGAAAGGGTTTCTCTGTGTAGCCCTGGCTGTCCTAGAACTTACTTTGTAGACCAGGTTGGCCTCACACTCACAGAGATCTGCCTCCCCTTCCTCCTGAGTGCTAGAATTAAAGGTGTGCCCCCACTTCCTCTTGGCATATTTTATTTTTCATGCTACATTCCCAGTATCAGCTCTTTCTCCAAGGAGTGTCCATGGTTTTCTATTAACAGTGGTTAGAAACTAAGATGGGGGAGGAAAGTGCACCCAGTGCACAAGGAGAGTTCTCTTTGGACCCAGAAATAAGGGACACATGATGGAAAATTCCATCTATCGATCCACATATTCAAATCTATATTTATTTCTTATGTACTTATGAACCATCAAGACTTCCATTTCCAAACCAGTCTTATGGGGCCTACATGGCCTCTAATTTCATTTTCATTACTACTTTCTCTGACAATGGGAGTCTGTCTTCCATTATGCTTAATGCAGTTCCTGATGTGGCCAATCACCTTGAGTTGGGGCAACTTATCTTTTTGTTACTGAACACTCCCACACCCACCACGATGGTCCCCTCACTCTATCAGAAGTTAAGAGCCCCTCAGATTCTGGATCCCATCCCATACCACCTATGAATGCCTACCTTCCTACTGTCCCACACCAACAGATGCCTATTTTATTTCCCCATCCCCATCTCATGAGTTAGGAATGACTTGTTCAGGACAGAAACAGACGAACAGAAGGAAAGGGAAAAGAGAAAGGAAGGTGAAAAAAAAAAGAACAAAGAACAAGACATACACTTAAAACCACATTTCCGCAATGTGAATTCTAAAGTTATGACAAATTATTATATTTAATTGAAAATGTTTTTTTTCAATATGAGAAACTAAAAACAAAATAACTCTCCTTTAACTAGACCTCACATATTTGACTGATATTTATTGAGTGCCTACTCCATGGTAGTATAATAAATTTTGGTAAAAACCCAAGTAACTGCAGTTATCAATTAATCAATATATTTTACTTACTGACTTTTCAGGGAAATTGGCCAATTATAAGAAACCACATTGAGACTGATGATTTATTCAAAATAAGGTCATTCCTGAAGTCAGCATGGATTTTGCTGTAATTCTTGTGACATATATTATTCTGTGCAGTGAGAAATCATAGAATTATGAAGCTCAGAAAGAATATTAACTCAATCACAATTGGAGCATTATGGGCTGAGTGTGGACCCCTTAGAGTCTTTACAACACACACCGGGCTTTATACCATTAAGATAAAACATGAGATTCTAGCTTATTCATTTAAATGAATACAAAACATTTATGTATTTCAAGTGTTGGCCAAGAAAGCTAAATTCTAGCTGTGCATGGTGGATTGTACCTATAGTGGAGGCTTAAGGACCAAGAGTTCAAGGTCAGTCTCAACTACAATTAAGTTTAGAGCAGTTTTGGTTGCCTGGGACACCGTCTTAAAGGAACCCCACTAAGACAAATCATGAGGTTACTGTCTGGTAACAGGGAAAGACAACACATACACAGCACATGGATTGCTATGATGTCAAAATAACTAAAAAGCAGGGCTGTAGAAATGGCTCGGTGGTTAGGAACACGTACATGCATTTGGCTGCCAGTTCCTATAATTTGGTGGCTCACAACTGCCTGCAATTTAAGATCCCAGGGTTTTGATACATCTGGCTTCTGTGGGCACCTGTACTGACAAGTACTATTCCCACGTGAACACACATATGTACATTATTGAAAATAAATTTTAGAAATTGCTAAAGCAGGGCTGGAGAGGTGGCTCAGTGGTTAAGAGCACTGGCTGTGCTTTCAGACATCCTGAGGTCAAGTCCCAGCAATCACATGGTGGCTCACAACCATCTATAGCAGGATCTGATACCCTCTTCTGGCATGCAGGGATGCATGCAGATAAACTACTCATACACAAAGAAAATCAGTAAATCTTTCTAAAGTAAATAATTCTAAGAGAAGATGAAGGACAAGGGAATGGAGCGTGAAGAAGTGAAGGAGATTTGTTTTAGAAAGGTGGTTAGTTTAATTTGGTTTTCTTGTAATCATTACTCCCACAAGAGTTTCTACTAAAAAAGTTAATAAATAAATGATCATATTTGTCTGTTGTACTCTTTTATTTTTTTTTCTTTTTTTTATTTTTTTTATTTTTTTTTACCTTTCTTTTCTTTATTTTTTTTCCATACATTGTTTTGTTTTATTTTTTCCATTCAAGAACATAATTAAAGATAAAAAAAAATTTTTTTTTCCTTTCTTCCCCTTCTCCCGGTCCCCTCCCACTACCCCCCACCCCTCCTCCCTCCCCCTTCTTCCTTGAAAGAGGGCATGGTGCCCTGCCCTG
>PVIU01029283.1:0-17771 GCA_004026605.1 Ondatra zibethicus
TTTATAGTAGGATTGTGATGCCTCCATAAGTTCCTTTATTGTAAAGAACTGTTTTGGCTATCATGGTTTTTTTGCTTTTCCATATGAAGTTGAGTACTGTTCTTATATGAAAATCTGTCAATGTAATCCACCATATAAACAAACTGAAAAATAAAACCCACATGATCATCTCATTAGGTGCTGAAAAAGCCTTCAACAAAATACAACGTCCCTTCATGATCAAGGTCTTGGAAAGAGCAGGGATACAAGGAACATACCTAAACATAATAAAGGCAACAGCCAACATCAAACTAAATGGAGAGAAACTCACAGCAATCCCACTGAAATCAGAAACAAGACAAAGATGCCCACTCTCTCCATATCTATTCAATATAGTTTTTGAGGTCCTAGCTAGAGCAATAAGACAACAAAAGGAGATCAAGATGATACAAATAAGAAAAGAAGTCAAACTCTTATTATTTGCTGATAATGATAGTTTACATAAGCGACCCTAAAAATCCTACCAAGGAACTTCTACAACTCATAAACACTTTCAGTAATGTAGCAGGATACAAGATTAACTAAAAAAAAACCAGTATCCCTCTTTACACAGATGATAAATAGGTTGAGAAAGAAATCAGAGAAACATCACCCTTCACAATAGCCACAAATAGCATAAAATATCCTGAAGTAACTCTAACCAAACAAGAAGAAGACATGTATGACAAGAACTTTAAATCTTTGAAGAAAAATTTGAAGAAGATTCCAGAAAATGGAAAGATCTCTCATGCTCTTGCGTAGGTAGAATTAACACAGTAAAAATGACAATCTTACCAAAAGCAATCTACAAATTCAATGCAATGCCCATCAAAATCCTAGTGAATTAAAATTCCTAAACACCCCAAATTGGCATATTTTGTGCTCTAAGTTGCTGTAAAGACCACTGGAAACTCTTGTCTGAGAGGAACAAATCCAAGTAGCTGTGATTTGATTGGTAACTGAACATCACAAGTCTAGAACAATGTTCTGACCCTCTACGGTAACTTTCTCCATGAGTATCCATCCATTTGTTGATTTCCTGTTCACTTTATAAATTTTTTATCTTCATAAAAAATCAATTCAAATAGGATATGCATATTTATTTTATCACCATTCTTTCTGTTGTATAGCATATCGCTTTGCCATAATGACATGAGTCAGTCATCCCTGCTTACCTCTTAAATACTTTAAAAATTTTTCTTGGTATAAGCATTCCAAAATTGATCAGAGGATGTTTTTGCTTGAATTTTAGTCAACACCTACTATGACTTCTAAGACTCTATTCAGTTTGCGAGCAAACACCTACAAAATTACATACCTTATAGTGAGGGACTAGAAAGCTCAGACCTCCAAGTAGGATGTCCAGGTACTCCTTTCAGTTTTCTTTCTCAATCACAGGTTCCCCTTGAAGCGTATCTTCATATGACTCAAATGGACAGGCTACAAGGAATGCTGCTAAACAGTTTCAGCACACCCCTCTTTTGCCAGGTCCAACTGAAATAAATCATCTGAGTCACCTTATAAATAGGTTGGACCCGTATTCTCAAGCATGGAATTTTGCCTTGGGTCTGAAGTGGTCCCGTGAGCATTGCCTTCCTCTCTTGGTACTAGGAAGTGCATCCCCAGCCCTGACCCCTGAGCATCTAGTGAGCTTTTCATTCCTTCTTTATTTATGAGGTCTAATTCACAGGACATCATAGCATAACACGTTAAGTTGGTGTGGATTTTTATGTCTCTGAAAGGTGACTCCAGTGTGTCTGTCCTTTTACCCCAGCTTGTGCTCTGATTTGGTGACCTTATTGCAATCTGAATAATGGCTCCTAATTGTGTCCATACCCTCAGATCCAGAATGTGTCTAGCCTCATTTAGATGACAAAGGATAGCTGAAGATATGACCGAATTCAGGATCGTGAACAAAGCAGATGAGCCTAGGTTCTCCACATGAATCAAAAGTAGTCATAGTGGTCCTCATAAAATAATCTTGATCTTAAAAGAGTTATAAAAGGGTACTATTAATATGAAGATAAAGTAGAGATTGGCATGGTATGCTTTCAAGATCAAGGATGATGTCACACAACCAAACAAAAAAGGAAGTTAACTCTCCTGGCACTGATTCTCACACAATGAAACTAGTTCTGTGTCACATTTCATAGATTGCAAGAAGACAAATTTACTGCTTCTCAGACATCAGTTTGCAGGGATCTTTACAACAAGTATGGAAATACAATAAACTCCCCCTCAGAACAGATTCCCTACCCTATTCTCCCCATATCTCCCAGTACATTTTACAATATCCTCCATAAGTCCCATGTTGTCAGCATGAAGTCTGCTCCCTTCCTTAGTAGTAGGTAACCCCATAGCCACTCAATAAAGGCGTTGACTCTGTTTGTACTTCTGGGAGCTAGGAAGGCAGGTAAAAGCAGATCTTTTAAAAATATTTTTTAAAGTACTTACTGAAAAATTTGTCATGATCCTCAAGTGAGACCATGTTTAGCGGATATACTCTGTAGTCCAAAAACGCCCCAGAATTCCACCTCAAATGGAAAAATATTTGTTCTTTATAACTGCATGTCTGATGGCAGCTGACTGAGACATGTCCCAGCAGTCGTATACACATTGCCTCTCAAATGAGGTGGTCTCTACATAGCTAAGGTGTTCACCAGCAAGATTCAATCATATGTTATATAGCAGCATTCATTGTTTCTGTGAAACTTGATCTATGTAAAGCATATTGGGTGAAAATCATAGAATCAAGTGCACTATCGGTACTTGAAAAGTAGGCGTCATGTGATATGTTGGGTGCGATTGTGTCATTTGTTGTTTTTTTGACTCAATCTGTTATATCCTTGCTGATGGGGTAAAGGTAAGTTTTTGTTTGGGGCCTTTATAAACTGCGCATGCCTGTCTTAAGTGATCCCAGAAGCTAAACCGGTCAGTCCTATTTGTCCTTGAATGTGAGACGTTTTCTTTGTTGGGGTACTAGGTATAAAAAAAACAATGTTTAAGCTCAGCAGTGGTGGCACACACCTTTAATTCCAGCACTCAGGAGGCAGAGGCAGTGGATCTCTAAGTTCAAGGCCAGCCTGGTCTATGAGTGCCAAGACAGCCAGGACTGCACAGAGAAACCCTGTCTTGAAACACCCCCCCCCAAAAAAAATTACATGTGAAATCACCCTTATACAACTCATTTTTCTAGATATTTTAGTTCCATTTTTCAAAATATGTTTACACGACCTGCTATTACCTACAAATAGAGCTTTGTGAAATTCGCTCATTTTTCATTATGAAATGTCTTTAGTTTATGTCTCAATGCACTTGAAGTTGAATTTAATTCCATATAATCAGAGTTCCTAGAATTTTTGTATATTAACATTTAAAATTTTAATTACAGGCTCTTGAAGACATATATATTGATCAGCGAAAAACCATTAAGATCTTACTGGAATATGCAGACATGATCTTTGCTTACATCTTCATTCTGGAGATGCTTCTCAAGTGGGTGGCTTATGGCTTTAAAGCCTATTTCTCCAACACCTGGTACAAGCTGGACTTCATGGTCGTCCTCGTATGTATTTTTTGAGAACTATTTTCTTTTTACTCTCACCGTTTCACCTTCTTATTCCTCTGTTCTCCCCCCACACAGCCTCAACACCAGCATCTCACTTTCTATAATTTCCCCATTTGTAGTATTTAATGTCTAATTCACATCCTGTCACCGCACAACTTGAAATATTCATCATAACAATTCTAGATCATTTTAATAATTCACCTTTGAAATTATTGATGAGAACAATTTTATTGAACAGTATCTTGGAAATATCACTAAAAATCTTTAAATTCTACTGAATTGGCTTACACTTTGACTTTTATGTCGTCATCATCATCCTTCAAGGTGTCAGGGTTTCTCATGTGGATTCTTTGCTGACATTCTTGCTCTGACCAAGGTGTAGCTTCTTTTGTTTTCTGCACAGAAGTTAAAGTGAAAAGTGTAAGGTCAATGCCCTTATGTTTGTGGGATCCCATAACAGTCTATCCTCCTCAGAGCAAAAAGTTTTTCCAGACCCTACATTTGATGAGATCACCTGCTACTCTACTTCATATCCACCCTATTATTCTCCACCCCTGACATCTCATCCACCAGCACTGGCTTTTGAAATGCTTCAAATTAGCCAGTGTGACTTCTGTCCTGTTGCCTGGTACTCATCCCACAATCTGGAATTTTGCTAGTATTTTTGTTATAGCTAAAATGAAACCTTTGAAGTCCCATCATCCTTTGATACCTAATTAAAACTACAACCACCCCAGTATTTTCTTTGTCATTTTTTCATCTCAATAACACTTAGGAGTATTATATAATTTATTCACTTCTTTGTTTCTTGGTTTTTGTTCTTGTCTTTATTTTCAATTTTTCTTCTTACACTAAAAGATAAGTGCTGTTAGGGCAGAATTTTTCTGAATATTATTTTCCCTCCTTTATCTCAATGCCTTCTAGGAATACCATATAGCTAATAACATTTACCCAATGACTAGTTTACTGTCTATACTATGGACAACTATGGAGGCTTTTCTACTTATAATTAATGACTTACAGTAGGTGGCCTGTGTCATCTAAGTTGGTTCTTACCATTAGCCTTATAATCCATAAAACAACAGAAAAAGACACTGCACATCTGTTCGGTGCTCCTTTTACACTTATGTACATATGTGTCTCTAAGGCTATCTCAACACCATCTTTATAGTACAGAATTAAGAACAAAAATATTATTTTTCTTGAAAATATAAGAAGCATATAGATATAATAAAAGTTTGATTATAGCTATATCGATCTTGTTTAATTCTAAGTCCCATATATTAAGTCCTGATGATTTTATGAATATAAATTTACAAATAATGTAACTTCATAACTATAATTTTATAATTATGTTTTTTAATTAAATTAATCTTTCTTCATATCTGGTTTCTGAATTCTTATTTTATATATTGTCTTAACCATAATAATTCAGAGGTGAATATGTGAGTATATCTTGTTTTAATGAATACATTTTCATTGCCATATTAAAAATGATCTTATTTTAAACTGAAAATCAACATAAATATTAATCTTGATCACATAGAATATTAAATTTATAAATCTTTATGTAGGCAATGTTATTCATTTCTGGAAATTATTACTGTTAAATCATTTTAAAAAGATTTTAATGATATTCTTACAATTTGTATTATTAAGATATTATGAAATGTATATTTAAGTGTTTCAAAGGTTGGATGGTAGGTTTTGATGTATCTTTTTATTATAAGCACAAAGTTCATGATCACACTTTTTTTAATGTTTGTGCAGGTGTTTTGTCTTAGCTTAATAGGCAAAACTCGAGAAGATCTGAAACCACTCACTTCCATCAAATTCCTTCGAGCACTCAGAGTTCTCTCTCAGTTTGAAAGAATGAAGGTATCACAGAAGGTTTAAAACTGGGCTGGGATTTTTCATTTGGGACCACTACATTTCCACGAATTTACAGACTTTATTGTTGCTTCTAACGATTCTTTTAAAACACAAAAATAGCATATCACATTTCATGCAAATAGAGAAGCTATAGCTCTGTTAGTGACTCTTTTAAAGACTTTAGTAATTGATAAGAAGATACAAAATTAACAGTATAAATAAAGATAAGTTAAAAGTTGACAGGTCAAATACAGTTTCAGAAACAATTTATTTCTAACATTTATGTATATGCGCGCGCACACACACACACACACACACACACACACACACACACACACATATTTCCCGTGTCTGTGTGTGTGTTTGTAACTACCAGGAAATAAAACTTCAGTCAGTTCATTAACTATTTTGGTATTTCAATGAAATCTTTATTAATTTTATAAATGTATTTTGATCAC
The DNA here is from genome assembly GCA_004026605.1 of Ondatra zibethicus. Classification (NCBI taxonomy): domain Eukaryota; kingdom Metazoa; phylum Chordata; class Mammalia; order Rodentia; family Cricetidae; genus Ondatra; species Ondatra zibethicus. The sequence goes on from PVIU01029283.1 coordinate 5,917, forward strand.
ATTCACCCACAACTCTTCCTTTGAACTTCTCCTAGATCCACCCCTATCTCCTTACATCTCCCATCAATATCATGTCTTTTTCCTATGTTTTATTTAATAACTCATTGACTCTAATTTGTGCTGACAGTATACTTCTGGGTGTGGGAAATCCACTGGAGTATAGCTGACCCACCAAGAACCACAACCACACTCTTAAAGAAAACTGACCCTCGCTCACCAGAAGACATCACTATCCACAGCTCTTCATTTAGTAACAGGGGCTCAGGAACCCCTTGATCCTCTTTCCACTCCATCCTGGAATGTTGACTTGTTTAATCCATGGTGGCAACAATGGCTGTTATCAGTTCCTGAGTACAGGTGTCCTGTCATGTCTAAAATACAGTTTCACCCTGGTCTTTCCTGATCAGTGGCTCTTAGAATCCCTCTGCCCCTTTTCTGCCCTGGTTCCTGAGCCTTGGTTCCTGAGCCTTGGGGAGAAAGAATGGTTTGAATGTTCCATTCATGGCTGAACATGCCACAGTCACTTAGCCACTCTCCTCATATTCTCCTGTTGTTTCTGCATTAACTGTTATCCAAGGCATGGAGAGACTTCTCTGGCCATGTCTAAGAATTGGACTAATCTACAGCCTGAGAAATACAAATTTTTAAGATCATTTGATACAATGTTCATTTAGCAAAATAATAGTAGCAGATTTACATCTAGGACCTGGTCAGGCAGCTTTGCAGCACTAAACATCTGTTTCCTCCTGAGTAGGATAGCTTATATCCAACCAGAAATCAGGCAATTATCCCTATATCGCTTATGGCTATTTCAAATTGGCCATATCTTGTTTCACCATTCCTTACTGAAGTTCCCAGCACTCACAGCTTTTTAAAAGATTTTTGAAGACTTCCCCGCCCCTCCCGCAGCAGTCTGCATAGCACGTTCTGGTATAATGATGAAAGCTAGTACGGAGGCAGCTTTCAGTGCCCACCTGATTTCTCCAGATCCCGTGGCCAGTGTGTGTGGTATCTTCTGCAATAGGGTCTCATCATCAAATTCTTGTGAGAGACAAAAAGTAATGAGAATACTGGGGCCCTCAGGGTCCAACTGCTCAAGGGGAGGCATCGCACACATGCCCTAGGCTTTTCGTTTAGCAGCCTATGGCTTCTTGAATAAGCATAGGGTGTCTGCAATTAAACTTTTAAATGAATATATGTAGATGAATATGTAGATGAATACATATATATATATATATATATATATAGAGAGAGAGAGAGAGAGAGAGAGAGAGAGATTGTAAAATAGTAGGTTTCCATATGGCTTTAGAAACATCCTATGTGTTAATTGTCCCTCCCCCAGCTCCTATCCTACCCCACTTAAACCTTATCCCAATTACTCCTCTTTTGTCCCTCTTATCACCTATGTTCTAGTCACCCCCCCATTTCCTTAAGGTGTTTCCTTTACCACCAATGGACACATTATAGTTCAAATTAAACACATTAATGCAAAGATTCCAGGCTAAGATCACATGAAAGTATTAGAGAACATGTAATGCTGGTAGTTCTAGGTCTGGGTTACCTCACTCAGTACAGTGTTTCCAGCCCAGTCCATTTACATAGACATCCCATAATTTCATTTTATGGGAGTTAGGGCTGCATGGTCAGGGTTTCCTGAGCCAATCCATCACCAATATATCCATCTCAGCTGCATATTTCCTGTGCCATTCATTTATTGTCTCCTTTGTAAGTCCATCCTTTCAAAGACCATAAGCTTCAGGTCAGTTCACAGTCCATTCCCTATCACTTTTTATATACTTTATACACAGTCTCATTAATGCATTGAGTTTAAGTTATCTTAGCCATTCTGACATCAAATACAATCTCATTGAATGAATGTGGTCACTGAATAAAAGATTTAGTCTAGTATTTGAACTAATCAGTTCTGTTGCCTATCAATGATGTATCAATTTTTTGTGTTTAAGGTCTTTTAGTATATTTTTATTAAAATCAACTATTTAGATGATTCCAACACTTGTATATGAATCATTCAATCTCTGGATATGCATTTTATATGATTCACTATGACACTATATTAATGAGTACTTTTAATGTCATCAGAAATTAATATGGTTTTCCCTTCCTGATCTAAAACATTCGCTTTCTTATTCTCCAGGTGGTTATGACAGCTTTGATAAAAACAACGTCACCCACTTGGAGCGTGTTTCTGATCTGCCTAATGACCTGGCTACTTTTCAGTATTATGGGAGTATACTTATTTGCTGGCAAGTTCTATAAATGCATAGACCCAACAAGCGGAGAAGTATTCTCTATACTTGAAGTTATGAATAAAAGTCAGTGTGAAAATCTGATATTTAATGAATCAATGCCATGGGAGAATGACAAAATTAACTTTGATAATGTTGGAAATGGTTTTCTGTCTCTGTTCCACGTGGTGAGTATATTTTTGAAGTATTTAAAATCAAATTTATTTTCAATTACGGTTCAAACTTGTACTTTGAACAGAATTTGAGTAATTTATAGATTCGGTCATAAAATAGCTGAGCAGTTATTAACTGATAACAATAATGAGATTCATGCTGTTCTAGTCTTCTTTGAAAATCTAATAAAACACAATTCTTGCTCTTGTGGGAGAAGAAGTGGGAGCAGCGGTGCAGACAGAAGCAAGGAGTGGCAGGACTTGGCTCTTCCCACCACTGCTCATTTAGTAACAGGACCGCAGCCTTTCAGTCTATCTTGGCTTGCTATTGTCTTTATTAACATGCTGAGGGATGAGTACCTGTCTGATATCCAACAAATACAAAGGGTCCACCATTCACAAGTCACATGAATAAGACCAAAAGTAAAGCTTTCATGTTTCTTAGCATATATTTACAATTCAAAATTAGTTCCTATTGTCTTTCTTATTCTACTGAAACCATGTTAAATAGTTTATGAATATTAATAACTAGGTAAATAAATGTCTTAGTTACATAATGTATGTACATGTGGCAAGCCTCATCATTCAGTGTTTTAGAGCAATAAACAAAAAAATTAAGGTTTGCTTTTTATTTATCATAAAAACTTTTCTATAGAATTCATATATATTTACCTTACTTTCAACAGGCAACATTTAATGGATGGCTGGGAATTATGAATTCAGCAGTTGATTCTGTTGATGTAAGTAGCTGACATTCTCAGTGTCATTATCAAGATGATAACTTAAACACAGATCACAAGAGTAATTTATAAAGATTAAGTATTTCAGATTTGGTATTTCATGGGCACTGAATATACTTCCAATAACACATCAACAATTGAGTCTCAGAAATTCTCTTGAAAGATTATTATCTTTATCTTCACAATATCTGGACTAAATAAACACATTTAAAAACCCAAATGAGCAAAGCCATGAACAAAGCCATGATACCCTTGCACCAAGAATCTAGAAAAGCGTTTGCTTTATGTATTGGGGTTGGGTTTCTTATCATCAGTTGTCCGATGAGTCTCTTGTTATAGAAAATTAGTATCCACGTTTTACTAATTTGTTCATATTCAATTTTAGGTATATATGCAGCCTCGTTATGAATACAACCTGTTCATGTACATCTATTTTATCATCTTTGTTATCTTTGGATTATTTCTCCCTCTGAGTATGCTGGTTGGTGTTATTGTTAGCAATTTCAACAAGCAGAAAATTAAGATAAGTATAAATATTCTTTGTATGGGCTTAAAATCAAACAACTTTACAAAATACTTCAAGAATTGTCTTATTGGTTTAATGTCATTTTTACATGCTACAAATATAAGTGAACAATAACTAATATTCTTATATATTGTAAACTTTATAAAACACCCAGCTTTACCATATCTGCAATATTCAAAATGTAGTCAGACAAGAGCTAAGGTTAAGAAGTTTCTACATTTATGTGTGTGTTGATAAATAATAGTGTAATAACCTTACTGTGTCTATATACAAATATATGAATACATCCAGAAAAAACGTCCTATTTTTGAAATAGAGTCTGTCTGACTATTGTTTGGTATGGAGAGATGATACTCTTCAAAGCACTGTTAAGGTACAAATAAAGTCATTTTTGTGATCAAGTACAGGAAACAAATGATGATATATGGTGATTAAATGTATTTCAGATTTGATATTACACAAACAATGAAATCTTTCCAAAAATATACAAAATCAATGAGCTCTATTTGGCCAAACTGGATCAATTTAGAGATACTTCTCTCTCCACCTAGAGTCACCAAGAGAGAGAGTGTGTGTGTGTGTGTGTGTGTGCACATGTGTGTGAGTATGTATGTACCCACATGTGCCTATCCATATAGAAACCAAAAGTCAAATTTGACAGAGCTTACCAAGCTAGCCAGTGCACACCAGGGATCTGTCTGCTTCTGCCTGAAGCCTTGAGAGTACCTGTGAGGTCTTCATGCAGGCTTTTTTCTATGTTGGTTCTCAGAATCTCAGAATCATCTGTTTGTTTACAAGGCAAGCGCCTTGCCCCAGGCATCTCCCTAGCCTTAGAAGAGTTCCGTACATCAATGTGTTCTAAACCTCTAGAGTCATAACCAGCCTGGATACAGCCTAAGTTAGAAAGCTCTTTTATACGTAAAGAAAGTTGCAGATCATAAACCCGTTGCATGTGCATGTTTATCGGGTGGGTCTGCTACTCAGGGGGAGCAGAAAGCTCAATTGCAACATATGATTTGATTTGATGCTGCAGCTGCCTAAGACAGTCTTTCCAATAGGACAACATATTAGGGTTTGTTTCTGGGTTTCATGGCGGTGGTACATGCCAGTTCTAGTGATGAGATTCTGACTCAGAAAATAAACAATGACTGTTCCTAGATTAAAGACACTCTTCACTTTATATATTTTTATGAGATATTGAAATTAGCACTAGAAACACAAAAAATGAATCAGCTGTTAGATAAGAGTGCATACTTTCAGAATTATTTGTAAGAATCTTTCGGTTGCATTTGTAAAATATGACAATAACTGAATTTATACAAATGCAAACTGATCCAATTCTAATTTCATTTATTCCTTCTTGTTAAAAGACTCAAATGCTATTTGTTAAAGTCAGTTCTTACAGTGGGCCTTTTTTGTCTCTAACTGAAAATAGAAAAATGTAATACAGATGTTTGAACATATATGCATATGTATTTCATATGAATTTTCACATAGAAATATCAAAAGTTGACTAAGTAAAGAATGATGTCCAGGTCTCTGAAGTACACATCAGTAAAGGAAAGAATTAGATGAAATGCAATTCGATGTTCATATATTTTATTTATTTATTTTTTTTTACCAGGGAGGATCAAATATCTTTATAACAGTAAGACAGAAAAAACAGTACTGGGCACTGAAGAAGCTCTTGTACGAAGACTCTCAGAGACCAGCACCCCGTCCCACAGTAAGAAAATATTATTTTAAATTCAATAAATAAATTTAAAAATATTCATTGTAATCAGACTTGGAATATACCTTAATGATAGAGTGCTTTCCTAACTAATCCTATGCTCAATCCCTATCACCATGAATAAGTAAAGCTCTTTGCCAAAAAATAAAAATAAATAAATATGTTTATTATCTTTTTAAAAAGTTAAAAATGTGTTTTATTAACAAATATGTTAGGTGTAGCGGGGCATGCCTGTAATCCCAGCACTTGGGACGCAGAAGCAGGAGTATCAGGAGGTTATGGCCAGTCTCCACAACATAGCAAGTCTAAGACAAGCTTGGATTACATTATCCTCTCTCAAAATAAAGAGTTAAATACAGTATGTATGTATGTAATCTTTTGACACAATTATAAAATACATTCTTTGACAAAGAATTCAAGTGTTCCTTTTTGTATTATTTTGAAAGGGAACTTGTAGAATCCAGAAACTCTGTATATACTTATATAAGTAACTTGTTAATCGATTTTGCACCTTTCTTCACCTACAGAACAAGTTCCAAGGCTTCATTTTTGACCTAGTAACACATCGTGTCTTTAATGTTATCATCATAGTTCTTATATGTTTCCAAGCAACAACCATTATGATACAAAATGATAAGCAGAGTCCACAAATGGAAACTGTCATCTACTGGATGAACTCCATTTTTGTTGTGCTGTTCACTCTGGAATGCATAGTGAAGCTCATTGCCTTCCGCTGCCACTATTTCACCAATGTGTGGAATGTTCATGATTTTACAGTGATCATTTTCTCCATTACAGGTGAGGCTTGTTTTTGTCACATTTTCTTTATAGATTTAATTCAGTCTATCACAATGCCTACCAAGATAGTGACCCTTAAGAAGCAAAATGATGAGACTAATTTCTTCCCCAAAAGAGTGAATTACTGTTTGTAATATATATGTATTTTCTTTACATATTTCATGTGTTAGAAAGCTCAAAGTATCTGTCACAAACATGATACCTGCTTGGTAATCTGTAGTTTGTGACATTCCAGGGTGCAAGGAGAAGGAGCTCTGTGTATTAAAGTGGCATGACATTTAAACTCATTTAAGATTTCCTGCTTTCAAATTTTAAAAAAAAAATTTCCCAACCTTTGCAGCATTAGAATTTTAGGATTTAAAGAATTTTTGTCACTAGTCTCGTAGTTTTAGGGTTTAATGAATTTGTCTCTAATTTTCTCTTCCTTGGGTAATCTCACTCTTTGTTGACAAATACATTCCATTAATCCTCTTGCCAAATAGAGTGGGCTCTGCATATAAAGGTTAGAAATAATTTGTATATATACATAATTTACAGACTCTCAGAAGATACATGTGCACAGCAGTACACTATCACACTGTGCTGTTTGTTATGTAAGAAGCAGGAGTACTAAAGCACATGACAGAGGGAAGGGTACCTTGTCAGTAAATGATGGTCAGAGAAAATGTCATATAAGAAGCAAATTTAAACAAAGACATACTAGGTAAGGACATAGACAATCACTGAGTTTAGGACAAAATGATTTCAGGAATAAAGTTTATTTAGTGTTTGCTTCTGTATAACCAGAATGTCATCTCCATGAGAGTAGATAGCATTTAAGAGTTAATGATGTCAGCTACTGCACCTAAGGATCAGAGATCATAACAGAAGAGGTCGCAGGAAGTTTGTAAGAGCCAGAGGATCAGAAGGTTTGCTGTGTCTCCTAGAAATGTCAGAAACTACACCCATAAAGTCTCACCACTATGACTGCCTAAACATGGCTGAACAAGGATGATAGACATGCTATGAGGGTAAATCAAGGAGATCTTGATCCTACACAAAAAACTACAGACAACTAAGGAATGTTGAGAGTGAAATAGTCTTTCCCAAGGAAGAGCACATCAGTTGCTGACCCAATACCAAATGGCCAGCCCTGAAAACACACATGCAATAACATTATACAAACTGAGCAGGTTATATTTATTTATTTAGGTAGGTTTGTGTGTGTGTGTGTCTATGTGTGTGTCTAACAACAATTAATGTAAAAAGAGGCCATGAATTTGAAAAAGAGTAAGGCAAGGTATATGGAAGGGCTCAGATGAAGGAAAGGGAAGAGAAACTGATGTGATCAGATGTTTAGGACCAGCCTCGAGAAAAATACTTCTTGCCAGGGTAGGGGCATTGGGATTTAGAAATATAATAAAGAATATGAAGACACATTTAAAAATAATAAAACAGAAACATATAGAATAGTACCAGGAGGGAATTCCAGTGAATACTGAAATCGCCCACGTTTAATTTCCAATTTCTTAAAATACCCCTAACCACAAAAGGTAGGAATAAGACAATAATTAAAGTGCTTTAACAGGATACAAGGAAATGAATAGACCAGTTGAAGTTCGCGGGCTACAACCCTAGTTAAACATTCTGTTGCTAGAACAAAACAAGTCGCACTAACACCCTAGACCAAAACATTCCGTAAGCAAACCTCTCCCTGGGTGGAATCCAATGCTATCTCCTTAAAGAAACTTGAATCTTAGTCTTTTGTTTGAAGTAGAAACATTATCTGCTTCTCTATTCCTCAAATACAAGGTCTGGCTATTAGCCACACGTGTTGACAATATCCTTGAGGGAACAGAACTCTCTGGTTGAAATTTGTTTGAGGTAGAAACCCAATAACCTTGAAGGAATAGAGGTAAGTCCCAACTTTCTGACCTTTGGTCAGTGTGGACATAGGCTCACAGTTTTGGGCCTCCACAATTAGATTACAATCTCAAAAATTTAAAGAAAAAATTCTGAAGGTCTAATGGTATTAACCAGGACTTTCATAACAGAAAACATAAACTACCTACCTGAAAGCACATTAGCACTTTCGGAACTGTCAGTTCTTTCAGTAGAATAGTGAATTCATGCCACTGACTACTGAGAGAAGACTATGAGAAGATTGATAGAAAGATACATAGAGCTGGAAGAGGCAACAGGAAGAAAACAACTGAATTACAGAACAACCGTGAAGGGGAAATCATCCCTAGAGAAAGCAATTAAAGCCTGCTGCTCTACTCTTCTGGCCCCAGGCACTGATGCAGGCATCTGAAACCAAGTAAAGAGTATTGTTGAGTTGAGATTGTGGAATCCTGGGGAGGGGAGGTGTCCTTTATTGAGAGAGAGGCTGAGGTGAATGGGCTTGAGCTATTTACGAAAGCCTTCAGCTGCACGTAAGGGATGAGGACTGTGTGGTTCACAGAGCCAGGGCATAAAGAAGGACTCAGTGGAGCAGCACGAACCACAGAGAGTCAGACTCTGACCTCTGAATAAAAATAATTGGACAAAATGTGCCTGCGAGTCCCATTGAGAAGATGTAAAGATCCTTATTCTGCTTTTGGCCTGAGAAATGTACAGTGAAGGGGAATATGCTTTCTTCACTTGACAGTGTGTCATGGAAAATCATGTCATCAGGAGAACAGATTTTAGATAAGGCATTTAATTTCCTGGTGGTGAACATGTGGATGAATTTGTGCATGGTTAAATGAAGATGCCTTTTGAATAAAGGAAGAGCTTGGGAGATTAGGGAGAAAAGGGATTTTGGCTAGGGTAAAAGAGTCACTAACATACTTTAGAGGGAATATAGACATGATGGAACCTCACAAAAATGTCATCTTATGGGGTCAGCATGTTAACATATCCCCTCTCTCAAAAAACAGAGCAAAACCTCATGACACTTCTCAACCAAAGTCCAGCGTGACATTATAAGTAAATGCTTATAACTTCTACTCATAGTTAAAGTTCTTTGGCCTGAAATACTACTTATAAAAGAATTAAAATAAATTACAATATATGATTCAGTGAATGTTATACATTTTATACCCATAATTATCAATAATGTCTTCCTGACTTGCATCATTAATAGCTATCATAAGTTAATGGATTATGAAATCTTTGAGAGAAATTATATTATGCATCTCCCAATATTTACATGATACATTTTAAGGCATTCAATATGAATTTGAGCAAAATTCCTTAATCCAACAGTATTCAGAAAAAAATGGATTATTGACCTAAAGTGTACATTCTGGTCATCTGTGATTTCAGAAGTACCTTATCATGACAGTGTGGAAAAATGTCTTCTGAATTTGGCAAGTCAGTGTTACAGTTAATATTTAGCTCATCCAGTGTTCAGCATGCTGTTACGTGAGCTAGGTTAAGTGATGGCTTGATAGTATGTTCATGAGCCATAGGAAAATAGAGTACTTGCAAAATAAATGATGTTTTCTCTATATGGATGCATTTGGGTAATTTTGTTGCCTACTTGTATCTCTTCTCACACTAAGGGTTGTTGCTGCCTATGACAATAGGACACTTTGTGCCTCCTTCATTTGTGCAACTGATACTTCTCTCTCGGGTCATCCACATCCTCCGTCCCGGGAAGGGACCAAAGGTGTTCCATGATCTGATGCTACCGTTGCTGCTGTCATTCCCTGCATTGCTGAACATTAGTCTTCTCATTTTCCTGGTCATGTTCACCTATGCCATCTTCGGAATGTACAACTTTGCCTATGTTAAGAAAGAAGCTGGAATTAATGATGTATCCAACTTTGAGACCTTTGGAAGCAGTATGCTCTGTCTCTTTCAAGTTACGATATTTTCTGGTTGGGATGGCATGCTGAATGCAATTTTCAGCAGTCAATGGTCTGACTGTGATCCTGAAAAAATTAATCCCGGCACTCAGGTCAGGGGAGATTGTGGGAGCCCTTCTGTTGGGATTTTTTATTTTGTCAGTTACATCCTCTTATCATGGTTGATCATTATTAATATGTACACTGTGTTGATCATGGAGTTTCTAAGCATTCCTTTTAAGAAAAAAAACAGGACCTTGAGCGAAGATGACTTTAAGAAATTCTTCCAGGTATGGAACAGGTTTGACCCTGATAGGACCCAGTACATAGACTCTAGCAAGCTTTCAGATTTAGCAGCTGCTTTAGATCCTCCTCTTTTCATGGCAAAACCAAACAAGGGCCAACTTGTGGCTATGGATCTCCCTATGGCTGCAGGAGACAGAATTCACTGCCTTGACATCTTACTTGCCTTTACGAAAAGAGTGATGGGAAAAGATGAGAGAGTGGAGAAAGTTCTTTCAGAGATAGAATCCGGGTTTATGTTAGCGAACCCTTTCAAAATCACATACGAACCAATTACAACCACTCTGAAACGCAAACAGGAGGCAGTTTCAGCAACCATCATCCAGCGTGCCTATAAGAGTTACCGACTAAGGCAAACTGACAAAAACACATCAGATATCCCTATAATAGATGATGACAGAGATGATCCCGCTTCTAAAGGTGTCCGTGCTGACACAGTTGAGGAAAAGACATCTATTCAAACCCAGATCTAATTTCAATTCCCACTTCTGATTTCTTCACACATCTACTAAACACTTAAATTTTAACTAAGTATGAATACTGATCGCAGCGCAGAGAAAAGGATTACATGTTTGTGTGTCCACACATCTCATCTCCAGGCCAAATTCATGTTCCTGTTCAGTCTGCCCTATACATCAAAACCGACAGCACCTCGAGATTGCTACAGTTAGCTAAAGTAGATTACTGTTGCCATTTGCCTATTTAATTTCTTACTATATGGCTTGTCTGGTGTTGTCTTTAGTGGAAGATAAGTGGGAGGAGATGGGAAGAAATGACAGTAAAATTCAGCAGCTCAATACTTTTCCTTTCCTATCTTTTATGTGATTTTACAGGCTAGGTTACCATTCTTGGGACTTAGTTTCAAATATGTGATACTTCCTTAAAATGAGATTGTGCTTCAGAAATAGGAAGTACTGGATTAAATCACGAACTTGTAATGCTTCTGGCTGTAAGGGAAAATGCAGTTCTTCAGAAAGTGCCTTTGAGTTCAGTCATAGAGACTTTGGGGCTAATTTATAACATATACTTCTTAAGTTTGGCTGAATACCCTCTTTTGCTTTTCTTTCTTCTTCTTAGCTTTTCGTATGCTTGCTTGCTTGGTTTCTGTTGTGGTAGTGGTGGTGGTTTCACAGCTGTTGTGTAGTTTTGATTAGTGTATGTTGGCTCATTGGTTAGTGTATGTTGCTTCATTGCTCTTGGGCTCCTGGTTCCTCATCACTCTGGCACGCTCTGCATGAGGTCCGGCTCAGCAACAGATTAGATTCGTAGAGCAAGAAGCATAGAAGAATCTACACATTAAACCTATATTTTCTGCATTTTCTTTACATTTATACTTTTTTAAAAGTATACATTTATTAAATAGATATAATAGATATAAAGCTTAATGGACTAAAGCTTCACCTCATTATAAAAACTGATGTATTTTTTACCATTTATCCATAGCAGATGCATGCTATCATATAAATTAGAAGAGTTGAAGGCAACCAGGGTTCCTAGGGATTTTCAGTGCCCTAACCCTTAATTA
>PVIU01029284.1:0-17771 GCA_004026605.1 Ondatra zibethicus
ATGTACTCACTCATAGGTGGTTTTTAAACATAAGGCAAAGAAAACCATCTTACAAACTACAATCCCAGAGAATTTAGACAACAATACGGACACTAAGAGAGACCTACATAGATATAATCTACGTGGGAAGTAGAAAGTATAAAAAGACAAGATCTCCTGAATAAATTGGGAGCATGGGGACCTTGGGGGAGGGTTGAGGAAGGGAGGGGAGTGGCAGGGAGAGGAGCAGAGAAAAATAAAAAAAAAATTAAAAATTAAAAGAAAGAAAAAAATCACAATTGATCTGAATTTCACTTTCGTTTTCATACACACTTTTATTATATTGATAATGTTCATCATTTATCATCTTCATTTATACTCCTTCCTGATCCCCTATCCTCCTCCTTTTTTAATTAGTTTTTCCACTTATATATCTTTTCATAATTCTAGAAAGGGGGAAGTTTCTCTTTCTGTATATGGCAGATTTTGTTCAGCATCATGTTTGTCAGTTCCTTTCATGTTCCTGATCTCACTTTTTTTTACAGCTGAAGAATATTCCATTGAACATAAATAGCATGTCTTTTACATCATTGATCTCCTGATGGACCTTGTACTAGAAACGTTGCTCTAGAAGAATAGAGGAAGTGGAATGGAATGTATATATGTATATGCATATTATGAAAGTATTTTTAAGATTGGCTTTCACTATAGGCACCTGATAGTCATATAATGGCAATCTGCATACTGGAGTGGTAAAGAACCTATTAGCTGCCCATGAAGCTGAATCCCTAAATAGTCCCCCATTTCTACCCTTAACACGTCTTGGGAAAATCCCTGGAGAGTTACTGGTACTCAGTCCATATTGTAATGAAAATAAACCAGAGTCTGGTGTCAGTAAATGATGGTGGTAACTGCAATAGAACCATTCAGCCAGGAAGAAGCAATGGATGTCAGCAACAGTGATTTTTCTCCATAAACCTTTTATCCTAAGCTGCCCATTGGAAGTGACCACACACTTGGAGAGCGATTCTGCCCTCTCAGTCCGTCCTCTGTGGGTGCGCCCTCACAGATGTACCTAATTGTGTCTTCTAAGTGATTATAAATCTTGTCAAGTTGACAATAGACACAAACCATTAATAGCAGGAAGGGCAATTTTATAATCTAGTGTTTGTCAGTAGGGAAGTGATAAATAATAAATGTAAATGGGTAGTTACCTCTACTTTATGCTGACTGCAATTTCAGGTAACTACCAAGAGGTAGTAGTCTTGATTTAAGACTATCATATTTTTGAGGCAAAAGAAATGATTACATTTCCTATGTAATCACGAAGATTAGAGTGTAGATCGTAACACACATGTTCAAGTTAAGTGGTACACAAATTTGTGCACCTCCAGCTCTGAGGGATTTCATGCTTTTTTCTCACCTGGGTGCCCACATGCATGTACACCTGTATACATAATTTAACATAAGCTTACAAAACACGCGAAAGCACAAAAACCTTCTAAAAGTTCATTTATATTTAAATTACAGTATTATTTTTAAGGGGCCTTCATATTGATTTTTATAATGGATTTACATCAACACTGATGATGTACAAATATTCCCTTATACTCTCAGGTATATCTGTACTTTGCTTTCTTGTTGGTAATCATCCTGACATTGGCATGCTACTTTGAGAGGATTACAAATTTCTAAGCACTTTGAGTTGTGTCCTGCGAGGCATCTGCCAATGAACTCCTGGGTAAAATAAATCTGAACTTGAATAGCGCCATTCTAAGGTCTAGGTGCTCTGATACATAAAAACGAAGTAATAATAAACCCAAGGAGCACAGCTTTCCAGGTTTGCTGCTTTCCTGCCCACTGTGACATGACTGTTTCTGCTCCACCACACCCTCCCCACTTGATAGAATGATTGCCGAAGTCTTGAGCCAAAACAAATCTTTGCCTTAAATGATTTCTGTCATGTATCTTTATCACAAAGATGCGAAGACAATAAGAATGGGAAGTATATTAATGCACTTTTCATCTGTAGTTCCTAAAGATGTTGGAAGCCTTTTATGTATTTACTGGGTATTGTAGTTCTTTTGAGACCTTTCTGTTGCGAGCATTTGTCTATTAGTTAGTAGATTGTTCTCTTGCTCTTATATTTTTAATTCTTTTTGTGTCTTTGATAGTACTCTTTTGTCAGATGTTCAGCTGACTTACTTTTGCATTCTTTAAGATGTCTCTTTCCTCTGGCATTTATTTCCTGTTCTATGTTGAAACATTTTAAGCTTATCTGTCAATTCTATTTCCAGAAATGTTAGGGTCGATGTTCTTAAATCAGTTGCATAGTCTTTGATATGGAAGTATTTCCCATATATTCTGATATAGCAGTTTCAAAGTTTGGTGATTATATTAAAGCGTTTTATCCATTTCGAGTTGATTTTTGTATAAGATGAAAGGTGTATATCTATATTCTTTTTTATTACTCCTTTTACTTTTTGAGATTGTAATTATAATTTCTTCCTCACATTTTTTCACTTGAAATACTCTTATATACTTCTCCCTGTTTTCTTTTTACTTATAATCTTTTCTCATTAATTGTTATTATGTGCATATATGATGTATATGTACATTTTCCTAAGTATCTGTATGATATTGCTTGAATGTATATGTTTTCAGGATTGGCCATTTGGGAATGAATAACCAATTGGTGTGCTCTTCCCTGGGGAAGACTATTTCTGTTCTCAGTATTGACTTCTCCTTTTTTTTAAAAAAAATTCATTTATGTATTTACATCCAAACCACAGTTTCCTCTCCCTCCTCTTCTTTCAGTCCTCTCTTACATCCTCTCTGCCCAACCCCATCCTCTCCTACTCTATTTATATTCAGGAAAGGGTAAGCATCTCATAGATATCAACAAAACATGGCTTATTAAGCTGCAGTAAGACTGACTCCTTATATTAAAGCTAGAAAAGGTGTCCCAATATGAGGAATAGGGTCTGAAAAGACAGCAAAAGAGTCAAAGACAGTCACACCGTCTCAGTGGGTGGACGAACCCCTCGCAATCCTGACTTCCTTGTTCATCTTCTCCCTCCTTCTGCTCTTCAACTGGACCTTGGGAGCTCAGTCCAGTGCTCAAATGTGGGTCTCTGTCTCTATCTCCATCCATCACCGAATGAAGGTTCTATGGTGATATTCAAGATATTCATTGGTGTGGCTATGGGATAAGGCCATTTCAGGTACCCTCTCCTCTACTGCCCAAAGACCTAGCTGGGGACATCCCCTTGAACACCTGGGAACCCCTCTAGAGTCAAGTCTCTTGCCAACCCTAAAATGGCTCCCTTATTTAAGATATCTTCTTCCCTGCTTCCATATCCACCCTTCCTCCATCTCAACCATCCCACTCCCTCAAGTTCTCCTGAGAGTGTGTGACTGATCTAATGGGAGCTCACCAAGGCCAGCTGGACTGGGACTGAATGAGCATGTGATCAAACCGGACTCTCTGAATGTGGTTGACAATGGGGGCTGACTGAGAAGCCAATGATAATGGCACTGGGATTTGATTCTACTGCATGTACTGGCTTTTTGGGATCCTAGTCAGTTTGGATGCACACCTTCCTAGGCCTTGATGGAGGGGGGCGGCCTTGGACTTCCCACAGGGCAGGGTACCCTGCCTTCTCTTAGGACTTGAGGGGGAGTTTATATATATAAATTTGGATTTATATATATAAAAGAATTTGGATTTATATATATAAAAGAAAAGTTAATTTCAATTGCCAGGGCTATGTTCTGTGGGTAAAGCTCTTTCCATGCAAGTATGAGGCCCCTACTGTGATCTCCATAGTCCATAGAAAGCCAGGCTTAGTAGAATGTGACTGTTTTCTCAGTGCTCCTGAAGAATTATATAAAAATAATGAAAAGGTCCTGGTTCAAACAATGTAAAAAGCCAAGAAAAACACTCAAGTTTGTTTTCTGGCTTTCAGATATAATTCTTGGCTTGCATATTTCTGTTTCCACCCACATATACACACGGATTTCCAAGCACACATTTAATGTACACACAAATGGTGCACCATAATAGAGGCCAAAGAAGCACGGAATTCTCATGACTTCCACCTAGCAGCACATGCTTCAGTCTGTGTTACTGATGAATACTTCTCCAAACTTTCTGATCCCGAAACATGCCTATTCAGCACACCTGTCCTGTTAGGTTTATAACATTTCCATTTACACATAATACTTTGTGTAGTCTCCTGTTTTGAAATCTCCTTCCATCTGTGACAGGTTATGTGCTTTCTTTGTCTTTAGCAAGCTTGCCACATTTAAATACTAGTAATTTGGTGTTTTGTTTGATATGTCTCAATTTTGCCCTTTCTAAAGATATTCATGATTAGACTAAAGTAAGGGACTTAGAAAACATTTGTTCCACTTTAGGTATAATGTAGTATCAGACTGGCTTATAAAGGAAACTTGGTTAAAGTGTTGGTTTCTCAATTGATACATTCCAAAGTTGGTATTTTTTCATTTCTATGCCCTGTTGGTTTTGATATGAAGATGATATATAACTAATAAAACCAGCAGAGAAATGTTTTTTCCTATTTTTTCAATAGATGAGACAAAATTTGTATTATTCCCTTATTAAGTGTTTGGTAGAATTTACCAACAAAATAATTTGAGATATAGATTTATTTTTTAGGGAGATTGGAAACATCATTAAGTATTTAAAATAGTTGTAGCAAAATTCACATCATCTATTTATTTGTGAATCAGTAGCTACAGGAAACTGGATAATTTTGTGTGAACTGCTGGATTAATAGGCATAAAATTGTTCATAAAGCTTTTTTATAATGTTTCATTTAAGATATCAATCATTTGAGTGTCCCATATTTTACTTCTCATTCAATATTGTTGGTGGTTTAGAAATCCCATCCATCTGGACTAGGGACAGCTACTGAAGTGTAATGATTATTGCTTTTCTATTTCAAAGGTTACTGATTTCTAGTCTAGGCCTGTGCCTTCTTCTCAGAAGAAGAATATTGTTTTGTTTCTTTTAAGCACCCACTCAATTTTCAAGTTGCATATTTTTTACTTTCACTAAAATCAATGTATTTAATTTTTCCTGAGAATTTCACTGATTGGGGGATATTTATTCATGCCCATTTTTTTTTGGTTTCTCAAGACATGCTTACTCTGTCTATAACTATTTTTAATGTTTCTCTCATATGGCATATGCAGATGAATCTTTTTATTTCTCCAGACTAAAAGTGAGAATTCTAATAATTCAAATTAATGAGAGAATGGCTATTAGCCTATATTTTCCTCATTTGTAGTAATCCTGTCTGGCTTGGTTTCACAGCAATAATATCCTCATAATACAAATTTGGAAGTTTCAATCCTCTTTTTTATTTGATGAGTTTGAGAAAAGTTGCAGTATTTTTTCTTAACAATTTTTGGTGGAATTCACCAATGGAGTTATTTTTCTTTGACAAGAAGTACTCTTTTACTGTTGTTAAATGCTTATTTTGAATAGTTCATGTTAGTTTATAACATATTTAGTTTTATCACTGATATTTTATACATATATACAATGTTTCCATATATGTTTCTAAGGTCAATTTGGTCTATAATGTTATTCAAGTTAACTGTTTCCTAAAAGGCTTTTTGTCTATATGCTTTGCACATTGTTGATCATGCAGCATTGAAGCTTCTTAGAACCACTATTAATAACCACTATTACTATTTTTATAAATGTTAATTTCATTACAATTTCTTTGGTGTATTTTGATTCTTTGATGTTGGGTTCATATATATATTTATAATTTATATTCCTCATTGCTAACTTCAAATATTATGTTATAATAACTTCCTAAATATCTATCCAGCTATGGCATAATGTCTATTTTGTCTCAGCATAGTCACTTTATAGTCTCATTTGATTGATATTTCCCTGCAGTATCTTCCATATCATCATTTCACATCTATTTTTCTCCTGGAACCTGAAATGAGTCTTTTTACATAGTGGGATTCTGGTAATTGCTTTTATTCAATATATTTGATCATTGTATAGTTTATGATGATAAATTTATCCCATTTACATTTCAGTAAATGTGAACATTCTCTGTCCATGGGTTTCCTGAGTACTAGTTATTCTATAGTTGCTTTTCTATGTACTCTATCTTGTTAGTGACTCATGCTCATTTTTTTGTAGTAATATACTTGATTAATTATTCTTTTCTTTTTTTGGCATGTGTATATCTATACAGTTCTAGTTGTGGTTTCATTATGTTTATAACATTAACAGTCTATTTTATGTCACTAAACAACTAAATTTCTATTGCAAACATGATTAGAACTCTTAAATTACGTTCCCCTTAGTTTTTGTGTTTGTGTGATTATTTAAATCATTCTCTGTTGTTTACCCAAATAACAAAGTACTATAATTATATTCTTTTGATACTTTGCCATCTATTTTTCATATTTTATATGCCATTATTATAAGTTTGAGGACATTGTTGCCTTTATAGTGAGCTTTATGTTTTGTATGTTTACACATTAATAGTCATCCATTTTAACTTAGCTTCCAATTCAAGGCCTTATAATACAGGTTTCTGATGCTGAATTTTCACAGCTTTTGTTTAAAGAAACATTTTCTTTATTTTCGAAGGTGAGCTTGCTGGTATTACTGGAGTCTTGGTTGATAGTGCTTCTCTTCTTTAAGTTATTTGAGAGTATTATTTTATTGTGTCCTTCTGGTAGTAAATCTGTTGAGAACACTTTTACAACCCCTTGTGTTTTCCAAGTTGCTTCACACTTGTTGATTTGAAAATCTTCTCATATTAACTTCTTATAATTTGATGATGCCATGTATTGGTGTTTGAATTGCTCTTATAGGAGGGATGTTGAACTTCATTAATTTATATATGTCTATAGTTCCCAAGATTCAGGAAATTTTAGTAATCACTTTTTAAATCAACCTACTGTATTTACAAATCTTTCATAATAGATCTGTTGCTTTTTTTGATGATGTCCTTCTAGTAATAGACTTCCTTTGTTCTTTTTTTATCATTTTCTAACGACAGTGATCAGATTGTTTATTTCACTATTTGTGATTAAAATCAGGGTCTTCTTTATACTACATAAGTTCGCCAATTCATTGTTCTTCTCATTCCTTAGGTGATTTCAGAGAACTTTCTTGACTGTATTAGCTGTTTGTGTTTACCATCTTACCTTTTCTTCTCTCGAACAGTATTTATCAACTCAGTACTTTCTACATGCTCTGTTCAGATTTTATTTTTGTCCTGAATTTTCCTGGTATTACTAAGTTTTCTGTTGTGATATCACTGTGCTTCATTCAAACAATTGGTTTGAATAGTTTGCTTTGGATGAAAATGGCATAGTTCATTTTTTGGCTTTGTTGGAATACATTTAAGGTTTATCATCTATTTAAGGGAACGACATTATTATTTAAAATATATGAAGTACATATACATAGTGTGAAATGCTTGGTATAATCAAGTTAGTGAACATACCCACCATCTTTCACAAATATGTTATTACAAAATGAATTAGAAGTTTACATTGTGATGCCATTGCAGTTCAAGGTACTTATTTACATTTTTGGTGCTTATTAATTGCATTACATAATGGTTTTCACTTTGATGTTTGCATATTTGTTTATATCATGTCTTGATCATATATATCTTATTTACCTATGTATATAGGTTCATTCTCATCTTATGCTACCGCTCACCACCCTCCCTTGTTCTTTTGCTAGTTAATTTGTAGGTCTCTATAATATGAGGGTGATCAGTATACAATCATTGTTCCTTGATGGCATCACATTTCTTTGATTTGTTTCCTGTTCCTTAATGATTTGCATCACTGTTTTCATATTTGAAGTAGTAGCCACCTCTTCCAGTCTTCTACTCTTTCTGAATGGTACCAGGACAGGATAATGACCAGTAGGCTTAGGTAGGTGTTTTGGACCTCTCAAACCTTTATTATAAATGTTTTCAGTTTACCCTCTCTATACCATCATGGAGCCAGAGAGATAATTCTAAATTTGCACTATTTCTCTTACTCCACCATAACCAGACTCTCTGCATAATATTTTCTTTTATTTTATGGAAAACCATTCATTGAAATATCAAGAATTAAGAATGTGTTTTCATTCCCATAGAATCAGGTCAGTTGTTCATATTTGTTTGTGCATTATCTCCAAACATGGCCTCTTAGTGTACTGAGCCACACATACAAGGGATTTGAAATGTTGAATCTATACATGTTCCATTTTGGGGAACAGAAGAATGGAAAGTACACTACAAATTGCTTGTTTGACCTCATGATAGAATTCATTAAGACATCTGTAGAAACCATTACTTTGTTGAGCTCCTCACCCAGTTTCTGTGATTACTTATTTCTCTTTCTTGTTAGCTTCCCCATGTGACAGGGATAATCAAATGCTATACTGTCAGTTTCCTCGTGGAAAAACAAAGAGATAGAGGCCAAAGGACATCATTGATGGAGTGGACATGTATACACTGTTTTTGAAATTTTCTTTTTAAAGAATCTATTTCTTTTATTTCCATGGGTATGCATAAGAGGTTGTATGTCTAAAACTCCAACACCAATGGTGTACTGAGTCCTTTCCATTCTCTTCACCAAGATGGTATACTTTGCTTCAAGTTATTGATGAGGGAGACCACAAAGGTTTTCAAAATGGCATAGTACATTGCTATTGCTTTTGGATAGCCACTCCAACTACACATAAGATTACTTTGCTGAAGACACTACACACTTTGGTTATAAGATGGAGAGATCAGTTTCAAATTGACTGAAAACTGTCCTTCCCATTGAATATGCATTATAGTACCCAGGAGTAATATCCAGGTGGGTAGGAGAAAAAGACATTGATGTTCCTACTCAGTGCTGAACAGGGCATGTCACAATATTGACCCATCAGACAAGATATACCAACTGGTATAATCAAGGCATAATGTGCAGTCAACTGCTTCCTGATTGGATTTGAAGTCTGCTTTCCAGGAAAGAACCATGGTAGTTCTCTAAATCTGCTCAAAATCTGATGGCTGACAAAAAACAGGTCTTTCACTCCAAGTCTAAGGGAAGCTTGTAGGGTGAAGGTGCATAGGACAAAGAATTTAAAAGTAAGAGAATATAAAGGAGAGCTGTTAAATGCTGTTTTCTGGACATTACATGATTATTACGAGTATGAATTTATGTCTTTGTGCTTACCTGCACAAGACCGCCACAAGAGCAAGCCATCCATAATTCCAGGAGGGATAGAGGAGAAAATCAGGAGACCATACTCCTAACTGAAAAGATATTGACAGTTGGTCCTTATATTTTGGGGGATGATCTCTTTAAAGGAGTTTATGCCTTAGTGGATGACTTCACATTCATGAATATGTGGGTAGCATTAATTGGACCTAGTGGATTATTACTTATTTTTTAAAAAAAAGAATATATGAATTTTCCAGGCAGATTTGTTTTGTTATGCAGTTTGATATGGAAGGGGAAAAGAAAAGGATATATAGATATAGATAAATATATATGTATATATAGAACAATATATAGATATCAATAACAGATATATAGAGATATGGATATAGAGAGATATAGACATAGATATATAGATATGTACGTATAATGAAGTTTTTAGGAATATATATTCTTTTAAATTATAAAATAAAGAATTATGTCTCATAATAATAAATAATTTTGTTTGTCCCTATCACATTTATACAATCAGATACTTACCTTTCATCAGGCGGTGTGCCATTCAACACTGTAAGCAAGCTGAAATACTTTCACTGAGTGTTTTAAAGACTAAACCAGACAGTGCCACTCTTTTCGACTCCTGTAGTCAATGCTTATCATCCTTTCCTATTTTCTCTGTGTCTTTTGAATTCAGCAAGTAGCACACAATACACTGAATAGTAGTTAGCTTTCAAATATCTTGAATGAGACATTTATGACCAACTTCTGATCTGGGGTTATAGGTATTTAAATGATTAACATTGGAGTAGAGCTTATTCAAATATCTTATATCTACTACTGAGATAGCCTATCTAAGTTTGAAGTTTGTCTAAAATTCTCATAGAGTTTTTAACTATAGAAATTTTAAGTTTGTTTGGCACTATGTATATTTGATGTAATTTAAGAAGAAAATCAGTAGTGTGTATCCTGTGGAAATTAAGAAGTTAAGTTTACAGTTTCCTGACTAAAGTAGGTTCTAATGACTCCAATATAACCTAAGAATTAGTAGTGTGTTCACTAATTTATAACCTATATAATATATAAGAAAGTAAAAATGAAACATTGTTTAATAGGATAGTGTCCAAAATGTACACTATGAAGATTTTGTAGGCTCAATATTAGCTAGAAATGTAATAAACTTAATGAGCACTTTAACCCTCTCTCACAAATCCCCTTTGGATTTCTACTCTTTAGAAATATGTGATAAATTCCAAAATGTTATGAAGCAAATTGCACAGACACTAGCTCATATTTAATTTCTTTAACGCTCTGTGGAGATGTTCCACTTATTGGCCATTCGAAAGTTAACAACTTGTATTATTTCTTCAACATTTTTGTATTACTTTCTGTATCACCATTTTACTAAAAGAAAGTTCATTTAAGTTCAAAAATATATATTTTTTACATATGCACACAAATGTGAACATACATTTTTAGAAACAGATATGGTATTTCTGATGATAAATAAAGGAAAATATTGACCTATGCCAAAATATTTTATTAGCTGTGAATAAATCTAAAATGTCAATAACTTTATCTTTGTTTGAGTAAGCAATATCAAAGACAAATCAGAATAGTATGCCTTTTCCCATATCATCTGATTTTCGCCTACCTTTTAAGTTAAATTTTTATTTATTTTGGAATGATCTGTATGGATGTCTGTGAGGGATATATGCATGAGTGCTGTACACAGTGCAGATCACAAGAGGGATCAGGCCACTTGGTGGAGTTAGAGAAAACTGTGGGGTGACTAACATGAATACCAGCAACTGAATTGGAGCCCTCTGCAAGAAAGATATGCACTCTCAACTACTGAGCCATCTGGCCAGCTTTTAGTTTGCTTTGATGTAGCTTTTCATTGGTCGTTAGGAATACTCCTCTCGAGAATCCAGTATACAGCCAAGAGGTGCTGCATGCCCTTAATTCCAGCGCTTCTAAGACAGATGAAGGTGAATCTCAGTGAGTTCAAGGCCAGACTGGTCTATAAAGTGAATTCCAGGATATTCAGGACTCTTACACAGAGAACCTGTCTTGAAAAACCAAACAGCAAAATTAAACAAAAAATTAAATTCAGAAACAAACCAAGAAACCAGTATAAGTGGACCTTTCCTTTGTTTTGAATGATGTTTTATACCATGAATCTCTTCCCAGAACTCAATAACACCACAATTTTTTTGGAACTCCAGAACTGTGAGACAAACCCTTTTCTTACAAAGTAACAACTTTAGGTATTTTCTTAGAAAAAGACAAACCATAGAGAGACAGTTATTTTTAAATTACATTCCACTTAAATTATTTCCTTAATACCCCTCCTCAAAAAATTTTAGCATTGTAGTCTATCTATAACTGCTTATATAACATAGCCCTTTATTTGACCACAAAGCTTTGTAGTATATAATATTGGTTCTATTCTATGAGCAAGTATTAAGACTCGGGATTATTTCACCTCCAAAAGAAAAAAAATATTTTGTAAGTTCAACTCACTATGGTGGATTGTACATGGTTTGTTCTAATTTCTTTGAAAAAATCAAATGTATAACAATTAAGAAAACTTTGGATTAAAAATAAAAAGAGAGAAAATCTTAGTATAAACTGTTTTATTTTTGTTCTTTTAAATGCCATTGTTATATATTTCTCTGTAGCGTCAATAATATTTTAGTTTTTTGATACCTTTTAGATCTATAATTTCATGGTAAACCAATATTAATAGAATTCAAATGTAATATGTTATATTTTAGACATGCACTTTATTTAGTGAGTAATGCAGCCATTTTAGGTTATTTTACAGCCATAATTAGTGAAGATTCTATCAGGCGGCATGGGAAAGATTATGGGAAAGCAGTAAGCTTCAAGGACTGGAAGGTGAGGGGAATTGAAGATGTCATGAAAAGCACAGAGAAGTGAGGTCAATGATGGCATGACTTTGAGTCTAGTCCTAATCTTGAAAAACAATGATAAACTCAATTTGCTGGAATGATTACAGTGCATTTGGGGAAAGGTATACTTCTGATATAATCTTAAAATTGTAATCATATGATCAGGACATCTGGAAAATAACAGTCAAAATTAAACTGAACTTCGTCTGGGTATTGCAATTTTTACATGGCTCTGTCAAATGTCAGGCTCCCCTCTCCCTCACCAATTTCAAAGATGTTTCCCCGTGATTTCTAACCGTGAATCATCCCGTCCTGTGCCAACCATCTGTTTTGTCTGCCCCCTCATCAACTCAAATTAGATGAGGGAGGGCAGGGCAGGTTCTCAAGAGCAGCCATTAACACTGAGGGGAAGAAGATTCTGGCAGCAGACTTTCCATTGGAAATTATGGACTATTAAAACTGGCAAGAAAAAAACTTACAGGCAGACCACTGAAGGGTAAAATAAAACTTAGCAGAAAGGGGTAGACAAAGTATGAGAAGTTCAAATAATCAATATAAAAATAAATCTCCAAACATAATTCAGATACTGTAAAGCAACAAAGGGGTAAATGGGTGAAGCCTAAAGTGACATGTAATATTGCAATAAATCTTGGCATAGCAGAAAATCACGGGCTCATGACATAAATTGTAATCTTCCATATTTCAATAATTAGGATGCATATTCAAATAGAAATTTTATAAAACTTATTTACTCTAGATTTTTTGAAGCATATAAAAGGGAACAGATTAACAATCAAATGGGATTGTATGTTTGTGAGATAATATATGTGATTCAGGAAAATTCTTATCGATATCATGAAAATCACAAGTAAGAAGACAATGGTAACCCACAATTCATTCACTGATAAAAAATATTATCATTTTTTGTCTGAAGTAGATATTCTTTTTTTTTTGGCTTTTCAAGACAGGGTTTCTCTGTGAGTTTGATAAAGTAGATATTCTTAAGCTAAACAAAAACTATTCAATCAACTAGATGCTATTATTTAGATGTGTCCAATGATTACCAATTTGGTTGTATTAGTAAATGTTTCATAAACATAAATATGTACAACTTTTAGTAATGCATTTTCTAAAACATGTAATGAACAGAAGAATGAATAAAATAATAGCTTGTTTGTTTGCATAAACAAACCTCTACACTTCAATTTAATACACTCTTATCTCCAACTCTCCAAACTCCTCTTTTAATTGTGTGAACATATTTGATGATGCCCAATCATATTTAATCTTTAGAGAACTGATTGGGTTTTTGTTTGATTGAATGCTTTTTTGTGTGATATGAGGGTTTGAATCCAGGGTTTTGGAAATGGAAGGTAAATGCTGTACAACTTAACTATATTCCAGGTCTCCAAATATTATGCTTTTATTATTGTGCCATCCTAGGAACATGGCAAATTATGTATTTACTTGGAAAATTGTATTTGTCACATCATAGGAATATTTTGACGGTCCTTGTAAAACAAAGAATAGAACAGATATTGTAATTATAAAAATGACTCCTATCTTCAAGAAGCTTACAACTTAGGTGACTGAATGAGTATTATTTATAGTTGTGGCAATATAGCTAGTTCATCCATACTCATCTCGGAGTAGTGAAGATCATTTTCAAAGGTGATAATCCAAGATATTTCCATAGCATTTGATATCAGCTTCCCAGAGTCCCCTAATTAACAGTGATTAGAGGAGGAATTGGGTGTTTTAAAAGAAAATACTGTACACAAGACACATCATTAGTAAATGTCAAACATTTAACATGAAGAAGCCACCAATTCATGAAAATAAATTATGTGAATGAAGCTGGAGATACCATTAAGAACTATATTTTAATGGGACTTAAAATTGAGACTTTCTGTGATGAGAGACTGAAAAAGTTGTTTCTCAGATTCATGGGGAAAAATAGATTAATAACAAATCATGATAGAACAAAGGACACTTATAGGAGACAATTTTAAATTAAATTGTGTAGTAATGGTACAAAAGTTACTATTTAGAAAAATAAATACAGCCTAGAGAGGTGGTGATTACCTTTTCACATGCTGAATAAATTGGACCAAGGACTTTCATTTCAAAGGCCTTTTCTGCGCACACCTCTAAATAAGAGTAAACAATTGAGGAAGAAATACTGAGTAGCCAAATTTCTTGGTGTGAATGACATTTCTAGAGATGGTTAGTACATGTGAGCTTTTGAACCAAGGGGCAGACTCTCTAGACATTCTGGTGGTAGTGTATGAGTTGTCTAAAATGAAGATTAAGCATCAAGATTTATAGAGCATACTAATTGAACTAATAAGATTTCCTTACTGGGGAATTTGTCCAATGTCATGATATTTCATTTGTATTTTAATAAATAAAGCTTGCCTGAAAATCAGAGAGTAAAACATCCCCACTGGACAACCCTACAGACCAGAGAGTGGTGACACACACTTTTGATCCCAGCAGCCACAATAGTTGTCATACAAACCGGGCAGTGCATACCTTTGATCCCAGTCCTAGAGAAGATTATAAGAGGAAAAGCGATAGCTCTCAGTCACAGTCTCGTTCTGAGATTTCTGGAGGCAGGATCGCCATTTTGGACTGAGGTAGAGGTAAGAGCCAGTGGCTGGCTGCTTTGCCTTTCTGATCGTTAGATTGAACCTCAATTTTTGTCCCTGAGCTTTTATTAATCATGCCTCAGTCCAAGTCACATATATAGACAAAACTTGAGACAAAATGGAGACCAGAAGAGAATATAAACATTACAGTAAGCCAGATTTATTCTGTAAGGTACCAGACATGCGCCCAAAGAGATGATAGGGTGGTAAGAAAAACTAAAGTTTGGCAGTAGTAGAAAAAGCAGGGAGATATTGATGGCTTGCATTAATGACAAAACACAAATGGCTAAAAGTAAATGAATGCTTATCTGTCTAAGTTATATAACATTCAGTTTCTCAAATCACTAAGATCTATTCCTACATCTATAATTCTTCTCATACCTCAGGTACATATTTTCAGGATCCCCTTGAATATTTATTATATAATATTTCTTTACACAGAGAAACCTTGTCCTGAAAAGCCAAAAAAAACAATTCTTCTTCTTTCTCTCACTTTCCCCTTCTATCCTACTTTCTACCAGCTTGTTTCTCCCTGTTATTTATGCCCCTAGATTTCTTTATCTTTCCTATAATTGTTTAACATAATTTTTTAGTATGTGTAATGAAAAAAATATCAAGACAATGCCTTGAGACTCTGGGCAATGTATTTTATAATTATATTTGATTATATTTGGTCATATATTCTTAAATATTCCATAACCTTATATGATATAAGTAATGCATAAATATAAATAAATAAGGATAATGGACACTAAATAAATATTATATTATCATTATTCTATTAGGTTTTATTATCTCTACTTTTCAGTTAATGAAATTATAATCTTTCAATAAGCACCCTAAGATTAGCTAGGTGTTCTTCACAAGCATGCAAACTTTGGGTAATACCTTCTCAATGTAGGAGAATGGATGGTAATTTTGCATTGTTATAACTAATCATGCTGTGTAATATGATCAGTGACATAGAAGGGACAGTGTCCTTCTCACATTATTAGAAGTTATCTGTGCTCTGCTAGGCATCTCTTGCTCAATTATTTCCTCCTATTTTAGTAAAGTCAGGAGCTGGAGTTAGGATTGAGGTATGTACACTTACATCTTTGGAATCTGGGCTGTTTTGAACATACATAGATGGAGATGAAACTTTAGGTTGCCTTTTACTTCTGTATGACCTGTACAGTATGGAAGGACTCTGAAGGCATGTGTCACAATACAGAAAGAATCACTGGACCTGTATTTCAACTTCTTTTTTTTTTTCTTTTGGGTTTTTAGGGACAGGGTTTCTCTGCAGCTTTGGAGCCAGTCCTGGAACTAGCTCTGTAGCTGGCCTCGAACTCACGGAGATCCGCCTGCCTCTGCCTCCCGAGTGCTGGGATTAAGGGTGTGCGCCACCACTGCCCGGCAATGTTAGATTGAGAGAAATTGAGACAGAAAACACAAGATAGAATTGGCAGGTCTGTTTGGTCATGCCAAAACAGAGTTTTGCTTTTTTTTTTTTTAAGTTTTATTTATTTATTATGTCTACAGTATTCTCAGTATTCTGCCTCCATATACGCCTGCAGGCCAGAAGAGGGCACCAGATCTCATTACAGATGGTTGTGAGCCACCATGTGGTTGCTGGGAATTGAACTCAGGAACTTTGGAAGAGCAGGCAGTGCTCTTAACCGCTGAGCCATCTCTCCAGCCCCTCAACTTCTTACTTATGCAACAAATTACTAAGTCTAGTCTTTGTTCGAGGAGAATGATATAAAGTCTTCTTTCGGGGACAGGCAGGTTGGTTGAACTAGAAATATCCCCCATTGCATTTGATCATTTAGTTTTCAAATGGTGAAGTTGTAGATGGAAAATAGAGGAGTGGTTGATGGAGGAAGTATGTCGCTGGGGGTGGCCTTAGAATGATTTGTATCCTGGCTGCAGTTACAGTTCTGTCTCTCAGCTTAGTGCTTTGGCCACCAGATGTGCTGTTGCTGGACTCAACCCCACTGGAATTATAAGCCAAAGTAAACTTCTACTTGAGCTACTTTTGGTCATTCGTTCTTATCAGAGCAACTAATATAATGGGTGATGTGTGAAGATCTCTGTGAACCCATTTGTAAAGCCCTGCAATGGAGCTGAAGACAGAATTCAGTTGGTGGATTGTGTGAATATACACCTGTAATGTTAGCACTTGGGGGAGGAAAGCAGTAGACTGAGGAATTCAAAATTGTCTTCAACTGATTACAATTGTCTTCAATTGATTACAAGCCTGGCATACCTGGATTCTATAATAATAATAATAATAATAATAATAATAATGATGATGATGATGATGATGCAGCAACAACACAGTGATAATTAGATTTTTAAATGTCAAGTTTGTGTATGTAATGGACAAAAAGCACAGGAAGAGAATGAGTAGTTAGGACAGTTTTCTTGAGACTAACAGATTTTCTGGAAAGCAGGACTTTTAATATGTCAACTACAGATTCCTTGATACACACAAGTTGGATATTCATTGTACATGTATTTTCACAGCACAAGAAATGAGAATGTAAGGAGAAAAATGATCAAGTTTGCATTATGAAAGCTTATAATGTGCCAGAGTAAAAAAAATAAAATAGTAAAAAGCAAACAAACAACCAAAACATATGATTTATGACTTTATTAATTGCTAATAAAATAAACTGGAGACTCAGTTCCAATCATGATTAGATACATGGAGAGTTTAGAACAGCATCACTGAAGGGTTGATGACACCAAAATATACGTTGTCACATAAGACTTGTTAATGGAGCACAGTTTGAAAATAAATGCTGAATTAAATGCAAGTGAATAATGCCACAAAATCTCTTATGGTTATTAATATGGTGGCATCTCTAAGCATCAACACTGTAACACAATAACTGTTATGTTATACTGCATAACACTATCATAAGTGCATGCCCTGTGCTTGTCCTACCTTGTAATTTATCTTAAGTATATAGAGATATTACTTCAGGTGGAGACAGAAGTACCTATTTAAGTCATG